>JAMKCH010007207.1:0-63307 GCA_023653785.1 Ophioderma brevispina
GTTATGTGATCAATAAATAGTGCTATTTTAAACATAAAAACCCTAACTTAACGCCATTTTACATTTAGCCCACAAAGTCCGTAGGAGCTTAGGGATTTTTTTACATGATCGTGAAATGTCTGTGGTTCTTAAACTTTTGGAAACACTTTTTTATCCCTAGTACTGACATGGGTTTAGTACGTACAGGATAAGCACATTGCTATGCATCATGGATTGATTCAAAACACCCTGTGTAAATCCCAGCCAACATCTTGCAAACTTTAGAACTTAAGATACTGGGGCAGCCTTGTCACATAGTCAACAGTTTTATGTTCATACAAAATCTTTAGTTCTGCTTTGATCCAATGCCCATATGGGGACAATGTTTTTGTACATCTTGGTAGTGTGGCATTACTCACAAAAAAAAAAGATCTAACGCCAGAAGTATTCAAAACTAAGATTGCTTGTTACATCATATAATTATACACCAGAACATATTGGTTAATTTTTGCAGAAAAAAAAAATTGTCTGTTAGTGTGTAGATTTTAATATGTCATTAGGAAATCCCAAACAGGTTCACAGTTTATACACAACACCAATTTTTACACCAGTGTACACTGTAAAGTAGCCAGCAATATATGCTTATATATAGTCACCATCGACCCTGTGCAAAAGAATTAACAACCAAGAGAAAAGTTTAAAAGGGGAAATCATAGCTAGCTGACATATTTGTCGCGCATGGAAAAGAGAGGTTGGCGTACCTCCTAATTTTTAAAGTAGATAACCTTTTATCTTATTTTAAATTAAAACATTGAAGAGTCGCGAGTACAACAAGCAGTAAACCAGCTTTTTAGAGGGCGTTCCTGATCTTCTGACACAATTTTTTCTGACCATGCTTATAAATTGGACCCCTTAACAGAATATGCAGATGTTTATTCTGTTTAAGTGTCCAAATTCAGTAAGTGTGTCAGAAATATAGGTGTCAGGTGGGTCAGGATACAGAAACTCCCCTGTTTGGGATTAGTTCCACAATCATATCAAAGGTTACCTACCACTTAACAAAATTTGTGTACCTTCCCATCTACAGTCAGATCATCTAAATGAAGGTTAAAAACCCACAGTGGCTAATTATGAAAGCTTGGGAACCACAACTCCCCCAGTGAATTTCCTTGTTAAAAACAGAATGCCCATGTTCCATATACAGGAAAAAATAAAATAGGTGATGAAAAGTCTGGAAAGTGTCAAAAGGTTCAGTTTGAAATTTATTGCCCCCCCCATTTCCCTACTTCACCCATACTAAAACCAACACAATAAGTGCGCATTAGCTCTTCTTTGTAAATTTGGCTTGATAATTTCAGACACAAACCGTCTTTCATATTCTCCATTTTTATTTATAAAGTAATGAAAAATGTTGCAAATGAGGTTGAATATTAACTATTAAAAAAAAAACTCAATGACCCAAAATAATTTGAAGTGGTTAACCCACTCTCAATTCCCCATTGGAAACTCATAACACCTCCAAGAATTGCATCAATGTTCCTGTTTGGTCCCTTAAACATTATTGTACAACAATTCAATATAGTACACAGCCACCAGAGAAGATATCAGAAGGTCCCACAATGCATGCTTCCAATGAGGTTTTTGTACAGGTTATTGATGTGAATCGTAGAGGATGAAACATGGCAAATAAAAGTAGGTTACCACAAACTTGCATTTTGAAGAATGTTTTTCTCTAACGATTCACATCCGTAGCTGTCCAAAACGCCGTTAGAGGCAAGCATTAGGGAAGCTACTGAATTTCTCTTTCACAGCACCAATGATTTCTACAATATATTACATAATTATCAATATAATTGTTTGTAATTGACAGTGATTTAATTCTCACATATAATTTGCTGCTATGCAAAGTTAAAAACATTAAAGAGGCATGGCACATTTAAAAAATAGAGCCCCTCAAGAGTTTTCCAGATTTTTCATGTTTGTTGAATCTTTCTATTACATTAGCCCTCACCTATGTTAAAGACCAAATTCAGCGCCCTTATGGGTACCCGAAGCGCTTATAATACATGACTCCGGAGTCATTAATTCACAAAGACGTAAATTGCATTTAATACAAGAAACACATGCTGTCGTTCTCTCGCGGCATCCACCCTGTTTGACCGGGTGGTTCTAATAGCTATGAGTACGAGTCTACTATATTTATGTAATAGACACATATGTTGATTAAAGTTACAGCAAACTTAAAAGTTAGCCTACAAATTACCTCTTTAGTCTCTTATTAATGCCCCTATCAGCTTTTGGGTAATTTATTTTTGTGTAATTTATTTTTGTGTAAAATATATTTGTATGCTTCCAATGGTCGAGACTATCATTTGCGAGCTAATTGAAGAAATGTTTTATTTTGTGAAAATGTGCCAGTGCCGCTTTAAGTGAAATAAAAGATGCAAAATTCCTTCTAACAACTGTCCATTTCTTTTGGAGAATATTGCTTAAAGGGTGAGGCTGCATATTTTGCATAAACAAAAAAAGGTTCTTTGTTAAAGGTGCAACGAGAGATTTTGAGGCACCCAAATATTATGTTATAATAGTAATTTTATATAGATTAGACACTCAATAGATTTCTTACCTTGCATTTAGCTACAGAATTGTCTTAAAAGAGAGAAATAAGGTGATTTTCATTTGCTTATATTTCATTATAAAACAGGTTGAATTTCATATCTGCTCCTATACGAAATTAGAAATTGCACAATTTTGAACCAAAGAAAGGTTCCTCAGCTTAAGCCTTTGAGATGGGGATATTTTGATGGAAAGCTTTACATCAGGGTAAAAAAATCAGTACTTCAATTTTTTAGGGGCACCTGATATATGAAATCTCTCGTTGAACCTTTTATAATCTAGTGATTGCAACCAACATTTAAAATGTAAGCATCAAATGGCTTGCATTGACAGGTTGGTTTTGAGATAAAATTCAACTCTTCCCCTTTGATACCCTATGCATCACACAATCACACAAGTCCATTTTCCCCATAATCTGCACCCTCCCAAATAAATCACATGTATATAGGCCTGTTCAAATAAAAACAAAACCGGATAATAAAATTCTATAACATTTATTTGCTCAAATTTATACAAAGCATACACATAGTAAAATTCAAATGTCTCAATTAAAATATCTTTATAATAATAATACTCATATATTTCCCCACAAAAAAGAAATCCTCAGTTAAAGGTGCTTGTTCCGATTTTTGTCTATTGTGCACTCTACTTGATATGAGAGCCTGGCACTTGCACATACTCCCCATCAAGTACCATGGGAAACAAACTTCCAGTTTTGATGGTAGAAGCAATAATGCATATTGCAAGCCCTATTCAATACTGTGCTAATATTGATGGTTAAAACAGCATTTTTTGTTTGTAACTTGAGAATGAAATGGATTTGAGGGCTCATATTTCAGGACGACAATGAGGAAAGTAGAGCTTTTCATATGATCAGGGGGGCCCCAAAGACGATCGGAACACGCACCTTTAACATAATTACATGCATTTTTTTTCCAAAAAGTATTTGATTGTCAATGGCCTTGAATGACATTTAGTTTCACCTTCACTTCATAACATAGTCCTAGATACTAACCAAGTTTTATGGCAAATGGTCACTCCATTTTGGAAAAAAATCAATTTTTTCTTAAAGCCACTATCAGTGATTTGATAATCAGATAAACAAAACAAATCATCAAAATCAGATTTTTGCATGCCTGGAACTAGTATTGGTATTCTAACATACCCTGCAAGTGATACCACCAAATGCAGCCTAATAAAGACAAAATCGGTTATTTTAGTCATAATTGTCCAAACGGACACTTTCTACAACACGTATTTGAATAAGAGAATAAAGGTATGATTTTGGGAACCGGTACTCTCTTTACGACGAATTGAACCCAAGGCGATACCATTATTTTAAGTGGAAGAAAGAGGCCGAAGGCCGAGTTCTTCCACGCAAAAATAATGGTGTCGCCGGGTTCAATTCGTCGTAAAGAGAGTACCGGTTCCCAAAATCATACCTTTATTCTCATTCTTAAACAGCTTTATCATTTAAGGCCATCTTTACCCCAATTTCGCGATGCTTTATGGCTTAAATACAACAAAAAAGGACTGCCACCACCCAGTGACAACAATCGAACAACCCGTTGAACGCAACGATCATACGCAACGAGACGCAACGTTGGCAGGCGCGCGCGAACGTAGCAAAACGCAGTATGACGCGAGCGCTTCAACCTAAAAATAACATCAATATGCAGCGCGTACTACCTGGGTTCGATTAAACGAATTGAACCCAGGCATCAGCCAATGACATTACTTACAATTTCACAGCTGTTTAAGAATGGAGATTTGTATCTTTGAACACTGCCGTTTTCTTCCTTTTCTGTTTCTTCATTTGGAAAATTAACTTATGAGAATTCTACAGACTTATCTTCACTTTTAAACTATTCCTTGCAAATTTTCAATATTTTAACTCTGTCAGATAAATCACGGCATAGTGTGTCGTTAATTTACTTTATGACAGCTTAGACATTTGACCTTGTAAGGGAGGTATAGTGGTATTCCCACATGCCATCTTCCACTACAATTTTTTGCACTGGTTGCACATGAATTTATAGTGACAAAAAGTACTTTAATGCAAAGATTGGGATGGTTCTGTTCATTGGGGTACGTTTGTCACTTATATAATTCATGACTAGTGCAAAAATTTATTGGAGGAATTGCATTGTGGGAAGGACACTTATCACCTCCTATGGGTCATTCCTATAATGCACTGTTTTGCAATCCTTGCTTGGGAATTTTAAAAGTGTAACTGTGCTACTGCTTTTTTATATAAATGTAGCAAAGGGAAATGCAGTTCCCTTACACATTGTCACAGCACTTCTGGGTAGGAACACTGCATATTTTCAAAATGCGTTCAAGATGAACATAATCCCCAAGGTTCTGAACTGAAGCGATGGGCATAATGTACATTTCTGAATATCCATTAATAACTTTTTACTACATACAATCACAAATGCTTGTACGCAAAACTGGGGATTTCACCACAATTATTTTTTTGGAGGGGGTTGCTTGATTTTAAACTGCATGTTTTGCCCCATTTTTAACTCATAATTTGAGAGCTTCCCGTACAAGAGCTGACACAAAAAAAGGTTGCAGTGTATTTTGTAGAAGACTGAGTTAAGTATAAACATTCCAGTTTACTGTTTATGATGTTACAGTCTGAGTTCATTATATGGTTGGACATGACCTTGGATAACACCACATTGACATTACAGAAGGTTGAAATGATGGCGCTGTCTTAAAGTAAAACATTTAACTGTCAAAATTATAGGAACGATCTTTCTATCAGCGTTAATGTTTTACTATAATGTTCAGAAATGCAAGTAAGCATCAATAATGATCTGGGTGCTGTTTGTTTACAGTGCAGGTATGAGGAGTAAGCCTCTCAAGTTGATGTTTGCACATTAGGTTGAATCTATGGTTGATCATGGTCAAAGCATGTTTCAATAACATGGTCAACCATGGTTAATGACCATGCTTGACATGGTCAACCATAGGTTCAACCATGGTCAACCATAGGTTGGACTGTGGTGCCATTCTACAACCCTATGATTGACCGTGGTCAAAGCACCAGCTTAGCTGCGGTACAAAGCCGGAGTTGGCACCATGGTCAAGCACAGTTATTACAATGCATGGTTGCCCATGGGTTTGGCCATTTAACAGGGTACATAAGGTTATTTCAAGATCTCTTACAGTTGCATTCATTATATTATAGAGGTATATTGTCCATGATCAGCTCTGTTGTATGATTCGGTTTCTGTATTCCGTTCCATTACAAACTACCATCAGACAAAGAATGTACATCCACTTACAAAAAACTTAATAGCAGTTAGGACTTATTTTTTGAATAGTGACCTGTGAATTCAGCAGCCTTACAGACAAGTGTCATATCATGTTACAATTTATTCTGTTTAGTAGAGTGCAGAATTATCAGGATAAAAACTACGGTCACAAAAAAAAAGTTAGGACTTTACAACAGGAGAGATACAACACTGAAATGAAAGCATTGTCATGAAATACAAAAAATTGAAAGTGACCATGATAGTGCTACCAATATGAGAGCCAATCTTGAACGCTTGATCACATTGACAGCATCTTCTTCAATTTGTTGCCGAGGACTAGAGCCGACTTCCTGGCCGGGATTCGAACACGCACTCGTAGAGGAAGTCGTGAGACGTAGCTCTAGTTCATATGGAGGGTTACGTAATAAGCCACCGATGGAAAGAATAACCAAGAAAAAAACAAAAAGGGGGGAAATGGAACCGATGAGTAACGAATATGGTTTAAACTACATCCCTAATTTGTATTAAGAGAAAGGGAAGATTTTTAACCGTACTCTCTCTATGACAAATTGAAACCACAGGCGATGTCATTAAGTGAAGAACAGAGGCCGGAGGACCAAGTTCTTCCACAAAAAATTTTATCGCCAGTAATTGTGGAGTTAACCTCTTGCCAAATCTTGCCAAATTTCTGGGTTTGGTCCCTTGTCATTAATGATACCATGTACGGGTGTATTCTGCGGGGAGCATGACAAAAGAAGTGAGTAGTTATGGAGGTAAAATACCAACCATAGCCCTAAAGCAATGCCAGTTAACTGCTGAGAAAGTCTCCCGTTAATTTGAATCCCTTTACTTGGTCGGCAGAAGCAGCACGACTGCCCAATTGGGCAGTATAATAAACTTATTCATGGCGCCCTCTTGGAGTCCAACAAGATGGGTTCATTCAGAATGGGCTTATTATTGCTTTTCTATGTATCCTATACATTGCTCAAAAGGTAATATGTTATACTTACTGCAAAAATGTTGATGAAATTAGGCCCCTACAAAAAACAACTTTTTAAACTAAGCAAACATACCTTCCATACTGTGGCCAGGAGAAGTCGGGTGTGAGTCTTGACCTCTCACTCGGTGCAGTTATTAAACTAATTCCACCGAGTGAAATGCCAAGACAAACTCTTATGCTCATTCTTGGTTTCTTGAATACAGGTATGTGGATGTTATTAAATCATGTAATGATATAAATATTATTATTTCTAGATTATGCAGATATGCAGATACGTTTAATATTTAAAATGCAACCTGTTGGACTTTAAAAGAATCATTTTAAGTCCAACCGTGAATTGAGACAATGTCTAATTGCAATAGTGTGCCAAGAGATGAGCATCTTTTAGCAATTTAATGGACTGTTAAATGTGATATTAACTTCAGATAAAAGGTATTGCACACATAGTAGATTTATGTTGTTTAATACATTAAGTTAACATGTTAGGCCCTTAATAAGTGTTTTATTCTAAATATTGAGTAAATAGGTGTTCATCTAGTGTGGCTTGCTAGATCAGGCACCCAAGTATAGCACCCAATTCTATAGTGTAGCATAGAGACTCCCATCTCTGTTACACCAAATTGAGGTAATTGGCCAAGGTTTGGGCTTCATGTGACCCTCATTGGCACCCCCTTTCTACCAATCCTGGCTCTCTCTTGTAATCTGAGAACCAACCACTGGATGGGTAGAGATGCCTGCGTGGCAGTGAATGGGAATGCTCACTTGTACTGGGGTGTCGCTGGAAGGTCATATTTGGCCATAATAGACTTATAGTTGTTCGTCATAGGGCAAAAACATGCATTTTAGGTATGTTTCTAATTCAGGCATCCTAAATTTATTTAATGCAGAGATTGAGGCTTTGGCATGCTAATATTGTTTGGCTATGGAGTAACAGTTAATTATAGGAGTTAATTTAGGATTTCCTGCAAGAAAAGAATGAAAAAATGGACTGTGAAGCTCTTTACCAAAATACTATATAGTTTCGTGAGCTCAGAGGTTTAATTGTAATATTCTAATTATCAGACCATGCCCAATTGAGATAGTAACGTGTCATGATATAAGTAAGCATACTTATCGGACTAAAATAGTGTTAGGTTTGTTAGGAGATGAGCTCACACAATAGTTCAAAGATATTATGGACCCCCTATATGTAACTATCTGGATATCAATGAGTTGCACGCCTAAATGAAGATTAGACACCAGAAAGGGATCGACGTCAGTAACTTGTACACCCCGATGCCCACTATAATTACCCTCCCCAGCCCCCAATATGGCCTGGGCCCCCCCCGCATAGCAGTAATTGCATAGGTCTATTTATGTGCATGGCGAGGAGATAAATACCTCAGGATACTTATGTCAATTATACTTTGAAAGAAACAGTCTAAATCGTTCCATATTGAATATTTTGCACTTATAATTTTATATTTTATATGTGTAGGTGTTAGGTACACTATGGGCAGTTATTAAACTATATTCCACCGAGTGACATGCCAAGACAACTCTTATGATTCCTTCTGGTTTTCTTTGAATACAGTGTAACAACCTGGAAACACCCGTAACATATCCATAACAAAATTTAGATGGAATTCACTTGTAACTGAAAATATGGATATGAAGCAACTTTCATTGGGAATCTAGGGACAAAAGTAACCATTTTCAGTATTTTTGGACACACCAAATTCAAAGTTACAAGCTGTCAACAAGATAGTACCATACTAAGTTTAAAATTTTCCCAGATAATTCAACTATAATCTTTTTTAAGCTACTAATTAGCCAAGATATTAGACAAAATGGCTATATGACCATACAAGGTATAGATTCCTAGACTTTTTTGCAGTCCAATCTGGTATTTTGTAACCTCCTTATAAGATCGTTATGCTTTCAGGAAACTGCCATCATAGCTCCGAGGAAAATGGAGTAAAAATGTTGGTGTTTCCACAAACAGTTCCCGCAACACCGAAACTATAGTGGATACCCATGATGTGTAGGTGTTTCTGTACGGTGACCCATTTTGCACACTTTTTTTCTGACAACACTTATGAATTTGGAAACCCTTCGCAGAATAACCACATGTTTATTCCATTAAGGTTTGAGAATTCACAAGTGATTCCGAAAAAGTGGATCAGATGGGTCCCCTTACGGAAAACAATGCCCCATAATTTGGAAAGCTATCTAAAAACCCACTGACCTTAAATGTCATAACCTATATACAAATATGGGAGGTCCATAACCCTAACCATCGGACACACTTTTTTTCCCCTGAAACCCTCCACAGATAAACCCACATGATTATTCCGTTACAATTTCCATTCACAGTATTGTCAGAAAAAAGTGGGTCAGATGTGGGTCCAACCTTATGGAAATACCCCATAATTGTGGGTCATTGGGAAAACCATCTCAAAACCCACTTGACGTGGGTTGGTACATTTTGTGACCCCCACTTTGCCTGACCCTCCTCAGAACTCAACCGCCTGTACAGAATAAAGGCAACGTGAGTACTGTACTTTATTCCACTAAAGGCTGCTGATTCTGAGTCGGGTCAGGCAAGTGGGGGTCACAAAATGTACCACCCCACTGACTTATATATGTCATAACCTATATACAAAATATATCACGGTTGAAAGGGTTGAATATGAGATACAGCTTTTGCCTTCCATTTCTGAACTACGTTGATCAGTCAGCGAAAATTCAACTGGAAAGATGAACCTTTGACCTTAAATTTTGGTCCAAGCAGGTAATCGCCTGCCGGGCGCTATAGTGTGTTTACTATTGGCAAACTGCAAATACATCATAAACCATCTTCACCTGGATGGGAGGCAGATTCCATGCCCTTGAAGTCAAAGAAACGGATGACTTTGGTGCCTCCTGTCTGATAGAACCCTGACAGCCAGCATTGTCATTTACTTGGGAGTAGAAATCTGCATTACCACACTCGACATCTGGGGCCTTGGATAGAGCTATGGCATAGTTGAATAGGCAGTCTTCGTTGCCGGTTCTGTAGTCCGTCGTTGTGGGTGCGCTTTGAAGAGCTGGAAGTGCAAACATTAATTATGGTTAAAAGTTTGAGAAATTAGGAAGACTGTTTCTACACTGGGCATCTTCAATACCTAATCTAGCTGCCCAAGTTTTACAACATGATATTGGAAAGGGATGATCTAATGTGCAAGCTATTTAGGTATGTGCCTTTGTGTTCAATGGATTGAAGTACAGCAATCCATATAATTTTGCTTTAAGTTGTTAAAGGTGCATTTCCTGATTCCGGCACACGTGTTTTATTCATGGTTGACTATATAATCCTTGATAAAGCTTATTCACAACCAATTTAGTGGATCCCGATCTTGCGGTTTTGTGTTATGAGCAAAGTTTGTTTTTCCAGGTCCCCCCTAGGCCTCTGTGCTGTAATTCTGTCCTTTTACAGACAGAAAATACAAAATTGTGAATTTTAAAAATTTTAGTTGACTCCGATCTTGCTGTTTTGAGTTACGTTTGGATTACTAGGCTAACAGTTCAAATTCTAACAAGAGCACCAATGTTGCTGAAGCTTCATAAGAAATGTGTGTTAGAGTTTGAGTAGAGATGGTGTGTTGGTTTGTGCTTTTGTGGGGTTTTTGGTTCGATGTTTTTGTGATCAAGTCTTGTGATTCTAGCAATTCAGTGTTGGGGCTGGAGGAATGTCATTTAAAGATCTGGTTTTTTTTTTAACTTGAATTTCTTATACTCTGTAGTGTTTGTAACCTTTGTTCTCATTTTTTTATAAGAGTGTTCTTTCATGGCTAATCACTGTTTTACCCATTATTGACCTTTGACTTTGAATTACCTCAATGACCTTGTCATGTATCAGTTTTGATGGGCATAAGCAATCAACTCATCGCCAAGTGTTATTGCTGACACTATTGGGTCCCCTGTCAACTTTGGGTTGGCACATGGGGACTATAGAAATGCTTTGCATGTTGTGTGTGTGCGTGGTGTGTGTTGTGTGTGTGTGTCCCACGCCTATCTCTTGATCAATGCAAGTGTGGGGGTCCATTTTAGAACATAGATGCATCTCAAGTAAGCAGGGCGGGATGTAAAGTGGGTCATGGTGACATAGGTCAAAGTCAAATATGTCAAAATAGAGTCAAAATTTGGTCAGAATAGGATATATAGTTATAAGACTTGTAAGCTGGATATCTTTTGATCTAACAAGTATGGTGTCCATAATTTGCACCATAGATTTCAACGCAGTATATGGGGATGATTCGAAGGTGGGGCATGGTGCATGGTTCAAAGGTCAAATGTGGTCAAAAATGGGATGAATGGCTATAAGCCTTGTGGCAATTGTGGCTGGAGATGAAACTTGGGTGGGTGTGGTCAACATTCAGTGCAGAAAAATTTGAAGGTCATTTGAAGGGTCATTTGGGGTCAACAAGGTCAAATGGGATAATACTGCTATAACCCTTGTCAAATGTGTAGGATGATGAAATGTGGTGATTGTGGTGAACATTCAGTGCTGAAAATTGAAAGGTCATTTCAGGTCATGCGGGGGCATTCAAGGTAAATGGATTTAAATTACGATAGCCCTTGTCAATTGTGGTAGGGGGGAAAAAGCAAGAGGAAGATGTGAGGAGAGGGGGGGGGGGGGATGGGAAGGGAAGGTGAGATAAACTGGGCTGAAAAAAAAGAGAGATGGTAGTTTGGAAGGGTGAAAAGATGAGAGCGATGAGAAGGAATGGAGCTAAAAGGAGTGGGGAGGGAAAAAAGTGCGAGTTCGGAAGAGGACAGACGGGACGCCAGGGCGGAAAAGGGAGTAAGGGTGGAGTGCAAAGGGGACAGAAAAAACATAAGGAAAAGGGGCAACAAGGGAAATATAGAAGGGAAGTACAACAGTGTGGGGAAAAAATCGAAAGGTGCAGAGGAAGAAAAAGAAGTAGTAGAGAAGCACGGGGGAAGATGGGAGAGGGAGAAAAGGGAGAAAGGAAAAAGGGGATATGGATAAACTTGGGTGGATGTGGTCCAACATTCAGTGGTGAAAATTTGACGGTCATTTCAATGGTCATGTTGGGTCATTCAAGGACAAAGCACTACGCTACGTGGTAGGATGGTGTAAACTTTGGGGGTGTGGTCAGCATTCAGTGCCAAAAATTTGAAGGTCATGCGGGGTCATCCAAGGTAAATCACTAATGATGTCAAGTAAAACCTTTCTCGTCTGAACTGTTTAACACGGCGGTCCTTGAACCACTAATGTCTCCTGTTTTGGTCTATTACATGTTTGTTATGACCTTCCAAATTTCAGAACCAATGTTTACGTACACCAAGTTCTTGACCATACAACTATTTTAGTGATTATTTGACTTTGGATGAACCGACATGTCCTGTGAATACCTTGCAAAATTTTCGGCACTGAATGTTGACCCCCTCAGCGAGTTTCATTGCCCAATCCATTCCCAACAGCAAGTGTCCAGGTCACAAAGGTCACATGAGGTCAATAACATGAGGGATACTACCCAAGGTCCAATGTGTCAATTGTAATGAAAATCGATTGACATATGTGGATGCACAAGCGTGTTACAATTCTGACCATTTTAAGGTCACACAAGGTCAAAAAGATCAAATGCCACGCAAGCGGGTGATATGGTGGATTCTCCAAGCACATGTTTATTCTGACCATTTTAAGGTCACACGAGATCAAAAAGGTCTATGATCACCCACCAGTGCGGGACACTATGCAAGCCATTTTATCTACGTTGGCATCGAAATCGATCGGCATATGTGGATACATCACCAAGCGATTTTATAATTTCTGACCATTTTCAGGTCACCCAAGGTTCAAAAAGGTCATACGACATCACAACATGGGGACTTACCCAGAGGCATTGCATCTCAGTAGTCGTGTCCACACGGAGGCTAAACTCCGGAGTTTCAAACTCTGGAGTGTCGATCAGGTTTTTGCCCGGGTGGACCGCATTCGGAGTTTAAACCCGTCAAATATTTTTTTTTTTTTTAAAACGGTTTTTTAATTTTATTAAAAAAAACTAGGGGGTGAAACTCAAACTCCAATAACACTCCGTAGTGTTTTGGAGTGTTGTGCCGTGTGGGGACAGCTTCGGGGATGGTGAGCGGGGTGACCTCGCAAGGTCATCGTTTTTGACAACTTCCTGTATTTGAATATAACGCGCGAACAATGTACACAGCTTCCGGTATGGTGACTTCCGGTCTACACTCCGATATGAGAAGCGTAGGAGAATGGTCAGGTGGATGATTTCAGATTTTTGCCATCGTGGTGGACGTAAGTTGGAAGTGAAGTAAAATATTTGGATTTAATTCTCACCTCTGGAGTTTGCAAACCTTTGAGTTTTTGTGCCGTGTGAACATGGCTATTGTTATGAAATCGTTTGACGTATGTGAATCCGCCAAGCAATGTTATTATTCTGATGACTTTAAGGCCACAATGGTCACATGAGGTCATCAATGTGGGGACACTAACCAAGGGCTAATGTATCAACGTGTCTTGAAAATCGATCGACATATGTGCAGGATAACAAAAAGGCAATTTTATAATTTTTAAAAAAAGTGTAAGGTCACCAAGGTCGCATAAGTTCACCAACATGTGGGACATTACCCAAGGGCAATTGTAACAAGTGTCTGGAAATCAATTGACTGGTATATACCAGTAATTCGTTTTCTGCACCATTTTTGGGAATGACCTCTAGATGACTTCTATAAGACTTTTGACTCCCCACTCGTGAGAAGGTACGGGGGGGGGGGGGGCCATACAAGGACCATTACATGCAATGACATAAAAATGTGTGCATGTAGGCCTATGTGGAAACAGTTGCATTCATGCCAACTTTGGAATACAACTTTCAGTATTCCAGAGAAAACACAAATCAGTATTCTGGACCCAAACTCAATATTCTTGCAAATTTGTCATTTTTGGCCTAAAGTTCACTTTAGCGGCCTGTATGTAGAAATGCCGTGCAAGTGTAAAAGGCAATTTGGCGCACAAGATGTTTTTTTTTAATGACATAAAATTTAAATAAAAAGTCTAAACTTTAAGGCTCTAACTTGAAAACTAAGCTACATATGTACAAATTAACTGCATCTGAGATAGAGCTCTTTAAAATAAAGCTTTTCCAAAAAAAATGGCAGAGCTCCGTCGTCTGACAGCCCCATTTAAGGAACTGTCAGTCAGTAACTAAGTCCATATGGAGTTTTTTTTTTTGTTAAACTAGGTTTTTAAAAACCTAAAAAATCAAAAAAACAAAAAACTTAAAAACAAACTATATACTATAAGCAATAAGTGTTTGTAGGTCATACCTTTGCACCATTGCAGTTAAATAGTTAATCAAAATAGCTTCAGAGGACATTTTGCATACCATTAATATTTAAATCAAAATATTGATGAAGGTGAACCCATCGAAGTCGGAGAAAAACATGTCCGAAACTATTTTAACATACTTTAGAAAATGAAAAATCTTTCAAATCCATGTCCGTTTATTCATTTGTTGGAAAGATTGCCCTCTTTCCCTTAATTTTCTTTACTGTTCTTATTTACTTTTTCTTTCTTTTTATACACTTTCTTTTTTATTTTAGTTATGCGACTAGTTTCCGTATGGTTTGCGGGGAAAACGTACGTCAGTATTTCGTATCATTTTCCCCGTACAAAATACGAAAATCCGTACTAGTAGGCATTGTCTGCAGCGCGCAAGTGTGTTGGGGTTAACATTTTACTACAGACACACAGACTCGTACATCAAGCTTTATGGGTCTAACAAAAAATGTCACATTGACTGTTCTTTAAAATCATTTAGCAAATTATGTTTTCCCAAACGCATCATGATTTAATTGCCCCTCGCGCGTTCTAAAAACATTCGCGTTGCTCCTGTTGCATGCTGAAATTTCATTTCCCCCCTTTTTATTGTTTGCATCGATTTCTTCAAGAAAAACATTTTTCGCTCTCTGACATCATCAGATGAAAACTTCTAAGTAAAAAACATTTCCGTCCTCATATTTGATGTAGTCTTGTCAGAAACAGGAAAATAATGGCAAAAATTACACAAATCACATGGTAACCTATAGGCCTTAGTTTTATTTTCCTATTCGACAGTTAGATGTTTTAAGACCGACTGATTCGGGTTTCGTACTTACAGATTAAGTACGTCACGCAGGAGATTTCATGTCAAGATTAAATTACGTCATGCAGGGAATTCCTGTCGTACCATCATTATACGGAACATGGGAGATCGCATTCACCTAATTAATTCTTCTGTTCGTATTTCCACCTCATCGTAGGCCAACCATTCTTAATGGTCATAACAGCGTGTGAGATCTTTCCGCTAGTTTCACATTTCTTTATCAGAGCTCGGTGGAAACTTAGTACAAATTGCGTCCCCCTCCCTTCCGCATATTTACTAAACTGTGGATGCGGTGGGCTATGTGACACTTGCGATCTAACCCTGGCACATTTTCTAACCTCTCATAAGAGCCCTGATAACTTACATATGGGGCCTATGACAAGGGCATTTTTAGTTTGTTGTCGTTACTATATTACGGGTGGTAAATATTGACTACCTGCAAACTTTCTTCCCCTTTGTAAAAAAACGGGGAATCCCCAGGTGACGTAATCAGGAAATCCTACAAACATCCCGGCTTTGAGAGAATATTTTTCGTCGTGGATTTTTTTCTGAGCCGTATGCTTCATGTATGCTGGCACTTAGTTTTATCAACAAGAACGCAAATTTCCTGTTTCCTCCTATATAGAAACAGTATGAAATTTGTCGGCGGAGCCCCCCCCCCCCCCCTTGCAGTTTTTTTTTTTTAATCAATATTTTTCCAAATCCTGTTCTATGCCTTACGTGTACGCGTGTGTCTATCCACGGGGCTGTTATGGTAATTACTTAGTGTTTGCTTATTGTAATCACATGTGCCAACAGGGACAAGGGGAGTGGCCCAACATTGAGCACGGATTCTCTTCGCTGGTAAACGCAAGGACCCATATTGATATTATCAATGGGTCGTGTGATGTTGATCAACTTTTTAGGTATTAAAATTGAGCACAATTTGGTGTATTTCCAACACTCGCAACGACAAGACCCGATGAATGGAATGACAAATTTAGGCTATTTGGATTTAAACTAAACCTGACCGAGGTCGCGCCAGGATTTTCGTACGTATTTCTTATTAATGAGTGCGCATGATATTTGTAACCGACTCTCAATCATGCACTATATGGTGGGTAGCAACACGAGTATAATGCAATTAGCACTGCAGGTATTGAAAGGATGACTACATTAGATAAAAGGGGTGTACGCCTATGGGTTGTCTATTTTTATAAGATGACCAAGAACAAAAATATTAATCTTGCAAACCTCAATTTTGCCGTAAAAATAGCCATATAGGTTTTAAGTTTAATATAGTAGTAAGACATTTGCCTAGACCTCGATCCTGAACAAGTTTTATTCGACGCTTTTGTGAACAGGGAAGGTGTTGGCTATTCCCTGTTGTCAATTAACAATGGATTCCACCCTTGTACGTTCCATACCAAATCGGCAGTCATGTTAGTACCTTAACATTTAAGTTGCGTTAAAATAAAACACTACATACGGGGTTAACTCAAACAATTTAAAAATGGAGCATTTGACATTTAAACAAAAAGCATCGCGATGTTATCAAGGAGATACGAGTACTGACTTTGATCAAAAATATGTCCTTGAAACCATTTTAGCAGCCGATTCTGTATTAACCTACACATTTCAACTCTCTTATGCCTCACACAAATAAAAACCTTTGAGCACAATGTTTGCTGCCGGGAGAGGTTCATTTCTCATACACACACTGAACCTTCGCATGGGGTGGGGGGTTGTCCTTTCAATGAATATTCAACTGCGTACCTCCCATTGTTGGCAGAGGGTCGCCAGTTTGGTGGCATGATTGACACAACGGAACAGTCGAAGATCTGCATGTTCGCATGGCACATCCCGAGGTCGATTTACATCGAACACATTAAAATAAAATGACAACTAAATCATTATAAACTTCAATAAAACTAAAAACTTATAAACAATAAGCTTACAATAAAAAAACTAACAATTACACAAGTCCAAGAAACTCTTGGACAAACGCAATCGCACTGGACCCGGCAATACCATCCATGTCCCTTTGAATTAAATGGTATATTCTTCACTTGTATTCGTACCCCGACCTTTAAAAACTCGAGGATGAAAAGAGGTGCGATCAGGCCCCGGGATCATGTGACGCGCGATGCTAACAGCCTGAGCCGAACACAGCCCATTACACCTAAAGAAGACAAGTCGCCACAAACTCCCCCTCCGAATAAAATGAGTGCCCCAACACTTTCACAAATTAAATAATACTATCATAACAAACTAAAGCTATTATAAAATAAAACCATACAACTAACATTACTCACAAAACATAGGCACAATCCCGAAATAAAACCTTAATATTGCCGACTCCACTTATAATCAACTTCGCTCCCCTAACACAACTTGGTGCACACCCTATATATGAATATTTATTGACGATATTTATTTTACAAACACCTGCTGCAACTTCATACGGACGATGCACATACATCCTTGAACGCATGGAATTGTACGTAAACGAATACACCACATACACAGGCAATCATGCCTGAATTCTGATTCTTTGCTCTGTTATTTTGAGTGTATATTTTATCTAGGTGGTCGCTATTAAAAAATCGCGCATTCGAGGGCCGCGTTCGCTATTACAACAACACATACGTGAGTATTGACCCTGAGATCTTGGGTACGGGGTTAAACATGCGACAAACCAAAAACAAACGGGAAAATAACACCTTTCAGCCAGATTTGCTTCAATTCATTCAAGCTTGAAGAGCACATCCACACTTTCACCGACCATTTTGAAAAATAATGCTCAATCAAGGGCAATGGAGATAGGCCTAGACTTTTTCGCCCGCTCTGCCGACTCGGTAACGATTAGATTACTTCACCATGACGCTAAAAATCTCATGTTTTTTAGGTAAGTCGTGGGACGGTTGTGGATCACGAAATGCCCTTTAAACAGAGTGATTGGATACCTAATGGTCCATATCATTGCACCAATTTGTATGCATTGCTTCAGTGATGCCAGCTTGGTACTGACAGAAAAAACGAAAAAATCTTAGCTTGACCCCCAGGTTTTACATTATACCTCCTGCTTACATGGCAGGGAGGCCCCCCCCCGGCCCCCTTTGTACCAATTTGCTAGAGTTTAAAAAATCTTTTTATTGGCTTGTGTCCAATTCTGGTACCAGTCTGCTTCAGTAATTCACAATCTGGTGCACGTCTTGTGCTAACGTGTAGTTATTATTTAGGACTAATAACGAATTCTGGCACCCAAACGGTGCTCATACAAAGTCTAGTACCAGTTTGTACTCAAGCTTTCTGGATTCAAGGAGATTACTGGCCACCAGAGTTAAACAATTCTGCACACGTAACATGTGGCTGGCAACAAATTATAGATTATTAAGTAAAAGGTGCCCCACCTGACTTACAAAATATTAACTTTCTTGTGTTGTCATAGGAAAGTTAATGCCAACATACCTTCATTCCAAAGTTTCATGGTAACTGTGTATAGGTCATCATTCTAGCCAAAATTTCTGGTACCATAAGCTTGTAGCACAATAATGGGTAGTGCAGAAATAAGCCACCCCTCCAAAATGACCGATTGTAGAACCCAGGGGCAGATCCAAAAAGGCAATCAACATTGTCTTAAACCCGTCAATGGCGTACCGATCGGAGGGGCGCAAGTTCGCCCCTCGGGCTCGAAAAAGCTGGGACCGATATGGACCGAAAAATGCATTTTTTCATCCCTCTTTTACTGGGAATTTCGACCAATTTCAGCCTAATTAATGGGCAAAAATTAAACTAAATTCGACTTGATTTTTGCCACGCTATGTGTGCATTTTCGTCAAGTTCAGGATTATTAAGTGGAGCAAATCACTGGGCACGGACTTCAGAATTTTGCCCCCCTTGGCGGGCACGACTTGAAAATCATTGCCCCCTCTGGATTGACTGCTGAGGTATGCCCACTGCATCCCCATATACTTGACACAGGCAAAAAGTGCCACTGTTAGAATTCTTGAAGTAGTCAGACGGTGTTATTCGAGCCTGAGAAGATACCTTGTTAGGCATCAATCATGCAATCTTGTGTCAGGGATGTTGTACTTGCTGACAAGGTATAGCTGGAGTTGGCATTCTTAGGACATGTCACAACTCAGTACCTTGGATATCATTCAGAATCTGACCCTGTTTTTGTCTAGCTGAAATTGTTTGGCAGCGACTTAGTAATCACTTTTCGTTGTGGTCTGGTCAGGTCTGTCTGTCTGTCTGCCGTCCGTGTTCACGGCTTGTGTAGATTTATCTGGAAGTTCGTAAGGCTACGATGATGTAACTTGGTGTGGAAAGAGGGAGTCGGCGAGTTCTAGACTGATTAGATTTTGGGCGTAAAATGTGCTACTTAAGTATCTAATTGCATAATTTCAAAAATTCCCCGCAAGGCTTGTTACAAGTTTTCTGGAGTTACGTAAGGTGAATAATGACTGTAATGTAATTGGTGGGAAGGGAGCGGGCTGGCTGGGAGGAAAGTTATCGAAAATGATTTAGATTGGGGCGTTATTTCGGGAAAGAAATATGCAAATGAGGTACTTACATATTGCAAAAATCAGCATAATTGCCTATAATTTTTAAACGGTACAAGCGGATACGCAAAATTCTTTCACTGCATGAAAGCCTATCATGATGCCCATCTTTCTTGCAATTGAAATAAAGTGCGAGATTGCGGCTTAGGTATGCAAATTAGACTAAGTAAATATGCATAATTACTCTTATCTCTGAAACGGTAATCGGCAAATGGGCAAAAATTCCTTCGCACATGAAAGAATACTAGGTCATCATCTTGTGTGATCATAAATTTTTTTTTTTTTTTTTTTGGGGTCCAAGTGCATGTGGGCCGATTTAAAGGGCATTTTGTGATACAGTTGATCTAATTAAATATATGCTCCATGGCTGTATCGCTGAATGGACAGTGATATGCAAAATTCCTTCGCTACATTAGACTATATGACATACATCTTTTGGTGTGAATCATATTGCGGTCAAAGTTCATGTGGTGGTGGAGATGGAAGGAGGGGATGTAGATAACGCATGGAGGAAGGGGGGAAGAGGGAATGGAAAGGTGAGAGGAGGAAAGGGGAGGGAAAGGGGGGAGGGGATTAAGAGAGGTGGTGTGGAGGAAGAAGGGCGTGGTATGAAGCATGAAAAGAGGTCCGAAGGCCCATTAAGGGGTAATTGGTTGATGCAATGATCTAATAAATATGCTGTAATTGCCGTATCGCTGAAATGGTACATTGGATTATGCAAAATTCCTTTGCTACTGGGTTTACTATGTGTGAATCCTGTGTGTGAATCATAATTGCTGTTGAAAATGCAGTGGGGCCACTAAAGGGCATTCTTTGCTTTATTTAAAATTCAACTATGCCCAAATGCTTGTCCTTTCACCAAATTTGCTTCAGTTTGTGTGAATACACACCTTGCAAAAGAGGTGATTCAGGAGTTTGTTTACCTTACAGTAACTTAGGTCAGCATGTGGTTCTTGGCGTATATGGCTGTGCGATTGGTGGTGTACCAACAAAGCAAAAGAGGGGGGGTCAAAGTATACCACAACAAAGGTGTTACATCAATAGTATATAGCTATATCAGTGCCTATGTTTTCATTGAAAGGGGTTTCTAGTTCGGGGTCTTTTGGGTTGCAGCCTGTTTACATTTCTTGGAAAATGTGAAAATACTCAAATTGGGCTTTCGGGCTTCCGAACCTTGTTGGACTCAAATTTAAATGTGGTCACATGATTTTTTCAACAATATTGTGCCAAAATTGAATAAATTTTCATATTTTTTACTAATTTAGTGACTTTTTGGGATTTTTGCATGACTTCTTCTGATGATTAATATCTCCACAATGAAATGTTGTGACCCTTGGGGTGGTCAATGAAAGAGCAGAACTAAAGATACTATGAATGCAAACCCGGGGGTGCTACTCCTACATCTCTTGGTTATGATTATGTTTGGGACAGTTTCAAGATTAATACCTCCAAAACGGAAGATATGTTGACCTCTATGAGTGGTACAAATGAAGGAGTGAGAAATAAGAATATATAAATGCAACCCGGGGGTGCTACTCGTAAACGTCTCTTACTTGTGCTCATTTGGGGGACTTTTCAAGATTAATATCTCCACAACGGAATATGTTGTGACCCCTAGGTGGTGTCAAATGAAAGAGTGAGACGTATATAATCCTATAAAAAATGCAAACCAGGGGGTGCTACTCCTAAACATCTTTCACTTATGCTCGTGGGGGGGGGGATTTCACTTTCAGATTAATATCTGCCCAATGGAAAATGTTGTGACCCCTAGGGTATTGTCCAAATGTAAGAGGGAAGTAAAACTAGTTGAGAATTGGAGTTGTATCTGCTTTTACAACTTTTTTGGGACACCCTTGGACTTGCACAGTTGCACTCTGGTGTTCTGCTTTTTGTCTTACGGTTTTTTTCGCGAAAGCATGCGAGACTTGTGTTCGAGAACCGCCTTTTTACCTTTTTACCCGAAAAAACAAAGGTTTTGTGACATTTTAGGCTTTAATAGTTTTGAAATTCAGCTATAGACTATCAATATACTGTTGAAAAATTGTTTAGAAGAAAGTTTGGCTAAGAGTGCTTTGTGGATCTGGCCCCTGGCACTTATTATGACAAATATGTTACTTAATCTGTCCCCCTTTTGTAGGTCTCATTTCCACCATTTAGATCTTAATACCAGAATATATGCACCTCATTTGGCAAACACTTGGAAATCTTCAATCTGGTTAGACATTTCCCTTTAGTTCCATACAATAAAATTACACAAAGTAAAAAGGGAACACTAGTCACATACATTCTACATTTCTCACTTTGATTAATTTCAGATTTGTCAACTATCATCATAAAAAAAACATCTTGCAATCACCACTTTAAATCTTGCCCTCTTTGGTCACAGCTAAATTGTCGTAGGTGATGTTTCCAAACAGTACCATCCAATCGGGGCTAGCCGTATGGAATCCTCCACCATCTGTAAGACTTGTAAGGCTAGGTCCACTCTGACTAGCCATGGTTCTGGCAAGAATGTTTTCAGAGGCCTGTAGGATTCGTGCTCTTGTACGATAGTGTGTCCGCACTCGCCGTAGTAGGATGGGAAGTAGTGGCTAAGCTCCGGAACCTGCTCATTGATGAACTGATTGAGAAATGAATAAAAAGGTATATTAGGTAAATTAGGAATTTTAATAATCCATTAAGGAAGTCAAAAATGTCAAGATTATAAATTGTCATTACCATATTTGAATTAGGCATGAAAAATATATTTCCAATAAGTTTAAAGGGCCACCACCTGATCCTCAGCCTCAACCCCACTTAAGATTTTGGTACCATGGAAAGCTTGTATTTTTCTCATCTCATTTGGACTGAACGTTTTCCTCTTCCGATGTTATAGGCTAAAATATGGGTTGTTTACAGTAACCGGAAAATAGTTTGTACAGTACTCTATGGGCTATTGTAATACAATTACTGCTCAAATGGTATGTCCGATTCAAATGAAATTTGTGAATTCAAGTATTTTGGTGCTGGCCCTTCTACAAAACAGGGAAAAATATATGTTGTAATTGAGTGGGGCACATATAAACATGATAGACTCTATAGGGCAAGTGATAAATTTACAGGATAAATCTCTGGAGCAAAGATAGGGAACTCAAGCCTTGTAGTAAAGGTGAGACAGAGACTGCCATAGTAAATGGATGTAACAGTTCCACAAACTACCGTTTGGAAATCCCCAATGCCCAAATCGAGCAGGACGTGTCCTACCCCCCTGGATTAGACATGCAATAGATTCCCTACCTTTTATTTGGCTACAGAAATAACTTAAAATGAAAACAAAAGGTGATTTGTATATGCTTATATTTCAATAGAAAACATAAGCTGAATTTCCTATTTACTCCTATAGGAAATTTTATAAAAATTCACAATTTTGGTACCAAAGAAGTATTTTTCAGCTTAATTAAAGGCTGACTCAGAGATTTCCCGATGAGGGCGCCCTCAATTTTCAAATAAATTGTGTTTTTTGCATGTACATAATGCTTGTCCATATAATAATCACTGTGTGCAATAGCTAAGCTCAAATCGAAGTCCTTCATATAGAAAATCACATCTTTGTTTAAAAATTCCGGATCCGGAAATTTTGTTATACACAGTACCCTATGGCACTGTTACATACACATAAATGTTTACTGCATCAAAACGAAAAATCCAATTCATCTCAAACTTTGGAATTGAGCATTCTAGGTGACTATCTTTAGTTCTAGTTGACTATTTTTAATTAATATATTAAAAAAATTATATTCAGAAATCTCTGAGTCAGACTTTAATCCTTTCAGACGGGGGTATTTTTGATAGAAAGCTTTAATGCTAGTCCAAAAATAGAATTCGCACATTTTTTAGAAACACCTTTAATTTGAATCTCTCATTGCACCTTTTAAGCTATACCACTGGTCCCTGAAACTGGGTACAGTCCCGGTGGAGCCACATGTATTGCCCATGTGTACGCATGCTCGTTTCTCAGTTTCGAGGAAAGGGTAGTTCCACACTCTGTTCTCGACCATTTGATGTCCGCAACAAATAATTCAAGAATAGGGTGGTTTTCAGAGGACAAGTGTCCTCGAAATGAAAA
The DNA here is from genome assembly GCA_023653785.1 of Ophioderma brevispina. NCBI lineage: Eukaryota > Metazoa > Echinodermata > Ophiuroidea > Amphilepidida > Ophiodermatidae > Ophioderma > Ophioderma brevispina. The sequence goes on from JAMKCH010007207.1 coordinate 23,667, forward strand.
AAAGGGGTATTTTCCACAACCTTACCAACATTTTGTAGCCTTGATTTTTGGGAAATATTTTGTGTTTTTCCCTGTTTTACCTCTAATTGTAGAGAACTAGCCCTTAGATTCTCTTGTTTTACGTTTTTTGCTACCCGTCCTTTAACCAATACGGCGGTGCGGAGAGTAATCTGTTGCCGATCTATGGGGGACGGATACGTTGGTCTCTCACGCTCCAATATAGACATTCTAAGGTGGACCGTATCTTTCGCAGTCTGTGACACAGTCTTCGTGGGAAAATTTCGGAGCAAATACTATCCGCACCGGGCCTGTATTTTCGCAACTCAAAAAGCGAAAGGGATTCACCTGCAAAAAAATGGGGAATATGGAAGATTTTGTCGACCGCAGGGCTTTGCAACAATGCCCGCGGGAATTGACAGAATTTTCCGAAGACAAAATGTTCAAGTGTGGCTAGGATGCATACCCGGATTTCACACACTTAAAACACACCTTAAACCAACAAGGGGCGTGATTTTTGTGTGGGATTTTCAATCCCATCGAATCATACTATGTATGCATGAGGGACGGACTGCCAAATTCGGCAGTTTTACGATTGTCACAACCCCAGTTTTACCGCCTGGGGATTTCCTGATAATCTCACAGTATTCTCACTGACTGTGCGCTCGTTGACGTGACGGTGATTATAAATAATTTTGCTCAGTATTTAAAATTCTTTTAAATGAACTGAATTCAAATTGTTGTAAAACAGGAAAGGATGGAAAATTTATTTTAAACTCTCGATTTCACACAAAATCATGAATCGTTAGTTTCAAGTGGGCAATAAGCTCAGTTCATTTTCACCCATAAAGTTGTGCATCTAAATGATGTCCTTGTTCTGCACAAATAGTGGTTTGTTTTTGACAACTGTCCTTGAATTAGTAAAAAGGGTTCGGATACTTTTTAAAGCAGAAATTGTCCTTGTTTTTCCGGAAAGGAAAAAAGGGAAAAAAATTAGGGTGGTATACTTTTCCAAAAATTGTCCCTTGAAACGCTACGCACAATGGGGGTCTTTTTTGAAGTTCAGAACGAGCATGCGTTACGACTTTGTAGGCAAGGTGCCCCCACCGGGGTACAAGCTTTCATGGGGAGAAACAAATAATAGGGGGAGGCTCCGAATTAAGTCTGTAAGTTTCATCTTGTGATAGAATGGCCTTCCCTCAAAAACCCCATCTGTTAAAGTCTCGCCGATATTTCAAACGCGTTTTGAATGTGAGAGCTAAACATGTGGTTTTTGCAACCCCATAGAGTACTGTAAAATTAAAGACACTATCAGTGATTTATTCCGAAAGAGTGAGTGAAATATTTTGAAATTAGTTCAAAAGTGAAGAATTAAGTTCTAGAATTCTCATAAGTTAACCTGTTCCAACTGAAGAATTAACAGAAAATGGAAGCAAACGGCAGTTCAGGTTTTCAAAGATACGAATCTCCATGCAATTACGTGTTGTAGTAAGTGTCAGAACGGAACAGTAATGACGAAAATTTCCGATTTGTCATTATTAGGTGCTTTTGGTCCTATTCAATTTGCAGAGTGTGGTAGGATACTATACTTGGTTTATAAACATTCAAAAATCTAATTTTTGATTGATTTTTTTGATTTCTGCTGATTTATCAAATCACTGAATTAATATTGGTCGCACCAAAAGGGGCAATTTTCCCTTATAACATCCAACCAAAAAACAACAAAAAAAAAACTCCGTTAGCCCTAAGATTCACAGGGTAAATGAGGAAAAATACTTATAGTAGCTTTCTTCTGATACCCAAATGTTGACCACTTCTGGTAAAATCTGGGTCCCTGGGGCGAGGCTATTAGCGATTGGGCCATGGACCTTTAATCAATTCTAAATTTATTTTAAAAGTTTGTAAGGAATGGCAAAACACCCAATCATTATACTCCATCATCCTACCACTCCAGGAGTAAAGAGGTAGACCAGCTGCCTCTTCTACCGGGCACTCAGCTACACTAACCAGGCTACAAAGCAGTTAATCAGGGGACAATAATAATTAGCAATGACTCAATGTTATATTATATTATACCGCGCAGCACCCACATGTCATTAACACCTAAACAATCTCAGAGACATTGAATCAGCACACTTTAATTAGTTATTGTCTAAAGGGTGTGTAGAGATGACCAAACAAGCACGCCAAAAGGATCTGTTTACAACAATTCCCAAAATGCCACGATTTGAAAACTGGAATTGTTGAGGTAAGGACCCAATAAAGAGCCTATGTTGCTGGGGACAATGTCCCTTGTGGTGAAAGCTGTTGAAATGTGAAAAATCTGTTGAAAATAAAGTTCAATACGGGCAATAGGAGGCATTATACTGGAACAGCCCAAAATGCAACTCTTCCCTACATCTTCGACGAGGATTATCATGCGGAATAATTTCTTAAAGAATCTCTCAGTCTCTACATGCTCATGTAAGTACTTCTAATAATATGCAGGTTTTCACATGTTTTCTTGTGCCAGGCAGAAGATTAATCCTGATTTGACCAAACCCTCATGCGTGGTATCAGTTCTTAGTGTGTGGACACAGCCCATCTATGTTTACCCTTACAGCGTTACTGATACTTGTCTGTTGAGTTTCAAGAGTCTCATATTTCATCCAATTGGCCATGGTCAGTGATATACATTAACCCTACTTGGCACCACTAGTGTAGGTGACTTCCCTGCTTTGCACATTCATGGAGACGAGTCCTAAACAAAGGTAGCTTATGAACAGTTTCTGATTGGTTGGGGTCAGATTGCAAATTTTGCTTGACAAAAATAAACTGTAGATTGACTTCTATAGCCAATTATATCCAAAATAATACTTCCAATGTTATATATTTACAATTGGGTACCAGAATTTACATTGTTTGTTGTACTATTTTACACATGATAGCATGGAACTATTTCTAAGCAGACTAATATTTCATGCGTGGAAACAAGCACAAATTTTTGTACAGCAATGTATGACAGGTATATACACAATAGTGTTTGGCCTTTGCACTAGATAAGAAGTTTCCTTTAAAAGGGAGGTTATGGTAAAAACTGAAGCGTGGTTGTCCATGCAATGTGATTGATTTTCTAATTCAAAATAATACCAGAGGTATCAGAAGAAAAAGTAACATGAAATTGAATGTCTTTTGTTTCCCAATTAAAGGTTGATCATTATGATGATGCCTCGCATAGTATTTATTAAAATATAGTGTCCCCCCCCCCAAACTCAAATTTGTTGTTTAATTTCACAAATTGGAATAAATGCAGAAGATTGTCATTTTAAGGAATCGTCTTGTTTGCGATAGATATGTCCAAATACAGACCAAAATTTTGCCAATAACTAGTTTGGTTAAATCAGAACAAACCATCTCTTAAAGACACTATCAGGATTTGCTAAATCAGAACAATCAAAAAACAAATCACGCAAAAATCAGATTTTTGCAGGTATGCTACAAGTACAGGATCCTAACATACCATGCAAAGATATGACCAGAAGAACTAATAAGGACAGAATCGGAAATTGTAGTCATTACTGCGTCGGTAGCATTACTACAACACGTAATTGAATGGGGAATCGTTATCATGGGACAGTGCCGTTTTATTCCTTTTCGGTCAATTCTAAAGGTGGAAAAAGGTGGTAAACTATGAGGAATTATACAGACTTATACCTTCACTTTGAAGCTATTCCCTGCCAAATTTCAAATATTTTTTCAAATCACTGATAGTGTTCTTTAACATGACCAATGCAGTCGTCTACAATGATGCAGACACTAAATGTACTATATAGTACAGTGAAATAAACTGATTTGACTAATTTTTTACATTGTTTGTTTTCCAATACCCAGGGGGGGGGGGGGGGGGGGAATAGGCCGCATTACCTTGGGATGACCGCTTCTCAACAAACAAAAACCCAACCTCCAAGGCTTAATTTGATGCATGCAAAACAAGCCATTTTGGGGGCAAAAACTGGATGATTTTAAAGTGAGCAGGTCCTCTGTGAAGAGAACAAAATGGCCCTCAGAAGTACAACAATGTGATTTATTCTGGGTCTGGGCTTAAAACCCAGGACAAGGTTCGGTCCTTTGAAGTCCTCCGTAGTTAGGTCGTAAAAAATGTGAGATGTGTGTGTTTTTCACCTTTATGATTTTTTTTCGACATGATCTTGAAAGGTCTTGTGGATTCTAGAACTGCTCAATAGGCATATTGTCAGGCTTAGTCACAGGTTAAATCGTGGTACCATGTGGAATTTTGTAACAAGAGGCATTATAGACAGTAAAGTTGAGTGCAAATGCCATTATGGGATGGGTGCCAACAAACCTCATCAGACCTGACACCAGTACATCACACAAGCATATTTTGTGCTGTACCTTAAGTCCAGTGACCAATAAAAGTGGTTCCAATATCCCCCATATTGGTTTTGGTTTTATACCAAACAGTTGTTTGTTGCCCAATCACTCGCGAAAGCGTCAAAGATTCAAAATCGGGGGGCTTTCAAAAATAAACATTTTTGGTTACATTTATACAGCTTATGAGGTCAACACAGACTAGCTCCACTTTTATAATTCTTAGTAGATCTGTCATTAAAGTCAGTTGTTATTGAGATGGTTTCCCAAATGATGTGGGGAGCTATTTCAAACCGAGCATCAAATTGATGCAGTAGCCTATAAAGTGATGTCATTCAAAGGCAACAAACATTTTTACCTATACCTTTATATTATTTACAATAGAAAATGTCACTTAAATACAATATTTATGACTGGGTAAAAAAAAAACACTCGGTCCTCGGGGATCCCCGCATTTGTCCCTGCCGTCGACGGTTGGTAATGCTAGGTCTCATATGACCCTTTTGGGGACCTCATTAACAAATGAGGGATCCTCAATGTTGCACCTATGACTCAAGTTTGGTCAATTGAACTTCAACTTTTCAATTTGGTCACATTTTGACATGTTCAGCCGATCTTACTACTTGACCTCACATGACCTTCTGACCTGGTAGTGACCCTTTGACCTCTCCAGCAATATGGGGGATCCCATGTGGCATCCATGACTCGAAGTTTGTTTGAAATCCATCGAAGTATGGGGATATAAGGCAAATGTTAACCCTTTTTCACAACAGACAACAAACAGACATCCTCAACCAACAGTCTACAGTGGACCAAAGTGGGTCCTATGCTTCATGCCTTAGGCAGGGCACATTTGAATGCATTTTTCATGCTGCCGTTTCATGTGCATTGCAACATCTGCCCCAGTGGCGTAACAGGTGGGACATCCCCCCCCCCCCCCCCCCCCCCCCCCCCCCCCCCCCCCCCCCCCCCACCCCCCCCCCCCCCCGACGATGGCAGGGGAAAAAAATTGCAAAAAATCATCGCTAAATCAGCCGTTTTTTGACCTATGACCGGGAAACATTGGCCTTTGACCCGCCAAGAGGGAAAATTACAAAGAACCTCAGAGAGGGCAGGCCCGATACGCAATGTCTGCCCCTAAGCATTTTTGCTTTAGTTGCAAAATGAATGGTAAGGTTACTACCTCCAGCTAGCAGTCCGGTAAAGTAAACAATATATATATTCATTTCTCCTAGAATGTTCACTCAATGTAAAAATCCAAATCAAGTGACTTCGCTAGACTTCATTCTGGATGTTTGAAATTTTTTTTTGTGGGATGCACGCTTTAAAACAAAGCGATGCCTAATGATGCCTAATGAATTGATCACAAATCAAAGTTACTGGTAGGCGAATTTTACTCTCTAAGTAAAAAAGACTGAAAATTTCACTTCCAAATTTCATCTAATGAGTGAAAACTTCACTCCAAAGAGTGAAAATTTACTCCAAAAGAGAGAAATTCACTTGCTTAGGATTGCCTACCCAGTGATCAATCTTTAAATGGAGTGAGTGAATTTTACAAATTTCACTATTTTGGCGAGTGAAGTTTCACTCTCTTACATTTAAAGAGCGATTGGGTTTTAGAGTTCACAGGGGCCTGTTTGACCCATGGCAAATTGCTTTATTTTTAGATAATTTTAAGCAATGGCGACACAATTTTGAATTTGACAACTGATATAAGTAGGGACATACAAGAGCTAATACCTCCCCGCAAAAATCGAAAAAAAATAATTGCGGGAATCTTGCCATAATGGCCTACAAAGTATATTGTGTATGTTTTAGCACCCTCTTCATGCCTATTTCCAATAGAAAGACATGTAAAACGGGAATTTTAGAAAAATCATATTTTCCCACAATGAAATCATTATGAAATTTACACAGAATGTAGTTAATGTAATGAAATACTCCACATTAGTTGGCCAAAAAGTTGTGTCACGTGATATTTTTTGTGTTATTACGTTTTGTCATAGTCTAATGAGACTTCAAAACATGCTCATCGTGCAGTTATTGTCCTTGTACTATTACCTTGTACACAGTGCGCTAACAATGATGCGTGACCTTTGTGCTAGGTGTATTTAAAGTATAGGGGTTTTCACTAGTTATACATCGCTCACATGGCCAAGTGTATGCTCAAATTCAACAGAAATTTCACACGATCTAGGAAGTGTTTCTTTCTCGTGGTTGCAATTTTAAAATAAAATGTCATTCGGAAAAGATATGCGTGTGCTTTTCATTATGAGGGACCATGTCCAGGTATATCAGCACTTCCTTCTTAAATACCTGTGCACAGCGAATGGTTAATTCACTCTAAAATTTTGTCGTATGAGTATGGCCGGAGGACCGCTATATTCATGAGGCGGTAATAGAAAAACGATTTGACTTATGTACTTGAAACTTTCTGTCAATCAAGGCCATGCTTTCCTTTTATGGGTATGAAACGAAGGATCGATTGGACCTTGGGAAGGTACCCGGTTGATGTATATGTAAATGAATTCCTGATGGCCAAAAATACATGTCAGCCCCAAGTTTACTGATGTTAGGGCAGGCATGTTACTCAGTAGGGGCCAGTTTAAAGGTGCAACGAGAGATTTCCAAATATATAGGTGTCCCTAAAAAAATCAATCAAAAGTATGATTTTTGCCTGATGAAAAGCTTTCCATCAAAAATATCCCCTTCTGCAAGGATTAAAGCGAGATTTTTCTTTGATCAAAATTGTGGAATTTCTAATTTCGTATAGGAGCAATTATGAAGTTCATCCTTTGTTTTATATTAAATATAAGCAAATCAAATCACCCTTTTCCCTCTTTTAAAGACATTTCTGTAGCCTAATAAAAAGATAAGAATCTTCTAGTGGCTAATCTATATGAAATACTATTAGGGGCTTCAATGTTTGGGGTCTCAAAATCTCTCGTTGGCATCTTTAACTCGGCCGTTTCATTCACTGAGGCATGTCACGTGGCTAAAATTAGCATACTGTTAACAGGTAAGGCTGGTAAGGCCACTAATCAGTTTAGTGTGGGTAAAAGGTCGTGGGCGGATTTTGCCGTTGAATAACTGCGATGTGTGAGTTAGGGCATGGCCTTGGGAGTTTGGGATTAGGGTTACACTAGGAAGCATTAGAAAGCACCCAAAACATCCAAAATTCATTACAACCTTCCCGATTTTCAACAACGCTGACCGGAACACATGGCCACTACTGCCAATGTTGAACTTCACACACCTCTAACTACACTACACTACTTCTCATGGAAGGTACCCAATGTGTCGCCACCCCTTGATTTCTCTACTTAAAATCCCCCTCTCTGCCCGTGTCCCTTCGGGAATGTTACTGGTCAGGCTCTTTCTGCTTGTGCTGCCACACGGATCCATTAGGAAACTCCTCAAAGAGAAATCAAATGTGGTCCCCAATGACTCAATCTGGAGAGTTTTTGTGAATTGGGGTGAGCAATGAAAATGAAAATTACAATGTGTTATTATGATTGTTAAGAAGTGCAAATGATCCAGAATCGCTGCACATCATTAGCTCCTGCATTCAATATGAGAAGATATCAGTAGGCTTCCCAAAATGCAATTGCTTCCAATGGATTTTTAGTAAGCAGGTACTGATGTGGAATCGTTAAGGTGAAACCCTGCTAATTTACAGTATACTGATATAACTTAGCATTTTGAGAATTTTCATCTCTACGGAGATTGGCACCAGTGGTCCAGTGGATAAAAAACGCGACTGAACCCCGCCCCCTAAAGGTTGGTGAGTTCAAGCCCCGCTGAGGGGCCAATGGTGTTTTTTCGCCCTTGATTAATGCGCTTTTACAACTCCACCTCATTACTCCTCTCTACCCAGTGTATAAATTGATACCTGCATTATTCCAAATGTTGGAAGGTAACAGACTTGTTGTAGAGGAGTGTGGCGATCCCCCTACAGCAGCATATATGTTGGAGTCTGGCCCAACCTTCGAAGATAGAGGGAAACCCCATCCCGCCCCCCATCTCTAATGATTCACATTGACTACATGTACACCATCTCCTTGATCAATGCATTGTGGGAATCTGATATTCCTCTTGTGTAAGATTATAAGCCTTTTGTCCCACGACCTTCACTTCATCACTAGATTGGGTCTTATTGAAACCCGGGGCATTTTTTAGTTTGGCAAAACTTACTCTCTCTCTGTGAAAAAGAAATCCTCACAAAATCTTTTTGTGGCTCTGTTTAAGGTTGACACATATAATCCTTTGAGCGTGGTGGAGGTGGTCATCGCTATTTCTAAATGACAATTCTTTTTATAGACACGCAAGAGACAAACATCACATAGGACTACAACAGGTTAGATAAACACAAGCAGTGGCGGCAATAGCCTTATCAATGTCCAACAAAAATGACCAACTGACACCCCAAAATGTGTGTGCATACTGACAAAGTACAGTGATCTTAAACAAAAAACAAACCAATAAACAAAAATGTCATGAATAAGTCACATAAAATGTAAAAGGAGAAAACAGTGTGGATGGTGACAGGGATGTTATCAGATGGGGTTAGCCAAATTTTCAGCTCTCTTCTCAGTCAGATTGGTTTGAAAATGTTCTAAAATTTTCCACAATCATTAAAAATCTGTCCCTATTATCAAAATTTACACGTAAAAACAACTTCATAATTCTGCAAAAATTCTGATATTTCTTTTTTTAAAATTGGTAAGATGTTATCTAACATCCAAATGTGGACAATTCCAGGTATATTTAGTGGGTTACTTTTTCTGTAAATTGCTGTGTAATGATGCAGGTTCACTCCAATACTTACTGACCCTTCTTAAATTTAAAAGCTTCATTATGTTGAATTCCTGTCTCTTGTATATAAAGCGGCACTGGCAACTTTTCCACAATAGAATATGCAATTTCTTAATTTGCTCTCAATGATAGTCTAGGCCTTGGAAGAACAGAGATATCTTTTTACATAAAAATAACATACGCCCAAAACAGATAGGACCATTGATATTGAGGATAAAGACTCCAGGTAATTTGGATATGCCAACTTTTTAAGTTTCCATAACTTTAATCAACAAATGTGTATAAAAAAAATAAAATTAGCTGAATATTTTGATTCGTACATCCCTGATATTAAACCACAAAGGTTAGAGACCGATCAAACAGTGTGCATAGCGTGGGAAACATGCAGAGGCACCGCAAAGCGTGTTCTTTCTTGTGTTAAACGCCATTTTTCGTCGTCTGCTGAATTTAAAACGTCAACCACCGGCGACGTAATTATAAAATTCTATAAGGAAGCTGATTGGTCTTCATTCATGTTTCGGGTGAGGGCTTTTGTATATAAAAGCTTACACCCATGCAAAATCGATTTTGAAAATCTTGAGGGCGCACTATTTTTCAACTGTGCCAGTGTCTTTTAATTGCAAAGAGGTACAGGCCTTTAAAGGAAAAAGGTAAAAACATGTTTTAATCATCTTATTTTGCCAAATGAGCTTACATTGCCAACGTAACTAGAGAAATTCTTGATTACTTACATGTACAACGTACATGATTCCCCTCATGACAAAAATACAATGAACCACACATCCCTCAGTAATAACGTTGTTGTGGGTTGAGATCAGAGCCGTGATAACATGGCCCGGGGGTCCGATGAGTGTCCCCATTCGCAATCTGTACGATATCGCTGGCTGGCACATTTAGGGAGCCCTGATAAGAGAGAAAAAACAACGAGACAGAGAGAAGAAAAAAAATATTGAGAATTAAAGATTTTAAATTATATTTTTACTTATGAGCTAAATATGCAGAAATTTTCTTGTTAAGTGTAGTGAGAACACAGGCACTTTTGCATCAAGATTAAAGTGTTTAACCCTAACACCACATCTGTTTCTCCAGGGAGGGAGTGAAGGAAGAGGGAGAAGAGGCGGCAGAAGATAAGTTGTTTGCAAATCAGGTGGTCTCAAACCAGGGGACCTTCGAGCTCAGCTCGTTGCAGACAGGTACTTGACTACTATGGGTGTCGCTGCCCGGGCCATCGATTCTGAGTGCCCATATGGTCTTACTTTGATGTGCAAGTGCCTACATCCGGGACTACCACATTTTTCTAGCTCAGCGTTGTGGGATTTTGTGAGATTCAGTTGTATTGAGGATAATAGAGGTGCATTCTGTGATCAGACTGGCATCTTTATTTTGTTTAGTGTTTAATGAGTTAGCCTTGAGAAAGGTTATTTCTCAAATTTCACATAATTCTAATGGTGGCTCATGGAGCAAATACTTGAGAGTAACAGTGGCCCACAAGACTACTGTTTGAAATTGCAAGAGTAGATGAATTGCTGACTTTAATCATAACAATTAACCGTCTAAATTTACAAATTATTTCAGACAAAATAGACAACATTCATACATGTACTCGTCAAGCAGGGCAATTTCATTTTCCTCTACCAAAAACTACTAAGGAAAAACCTATATGCAGTACCATGGTTGCAAAAACTTGGAATGAACTTCAAAGTCAATCATATCAATTGACAACAAAAAAAGCTTTTCAAATTACGCTTTTTTATACACCTCCATTACCTTATAAAATATAATTTCCTCCTTCCTGCTCAATCATCCAATGTACACCCTCAACTTCATTCTTATCTTCACTACTTTACCCTCATCATCATTTTATTCTTTTTACTCTCCGTCCAGGGCTGCTCCACCATGAGCAATCTATGAGTTTCAGATTCTTTCCCCTTCTTTTTGTTTCTGCCACATTTTTCTCTGTTACTATTTGTTTTTTATGTTTTGGTTAATCAATATACATGTATCTCATATTTTTTCATGTATGTGCATCATCCTCAAATTTATGTTCGGGATATGAATTTAGTATTCTGCCACCACTTAAAATCGGACTTTTAAATGCGTTTTTTTATTCCCGTTTAACGTTGCCGAAGTGTAGCCTGTGCAGAATACTAAATTCTTTCTTATGTCTCCCATATCTGTATACTTTCTGCTCGGGCATGGTTGGCATTATACCCTTCGCTTCCGCCCCATATTACGTGCCGTTTTCTATGATAAATCATAGTACGTATGCGTAGCGGGATGCACGCGGATGTGAAACAATTTGCCTATTCCATGCTATAGACAACATATTGTATATGATGATCAAATTCTGGTATATACATTTAGTATAACTTAGGTAACAAGGGCTACCGACATAAAGAAGCCCTCCGGGGTTGTCCATCGGAGTCCGCATTGTTATATAGCATATTCATATTTCATGTGTTGTATTTATTGTTTAATTGCTGACTGCATAAATTAAACTTGAACTGAACATGCAAAAAATTGGGCAAACATACTATATACTTAGTACCAACGGTCGCTGATATAAAAATCGCAATTTTTTAATGGTAAGTCAGGGGAAGGGGGACGAGTTGGGATCACAAAGCCCCTTAACTAATCTTTGTGAAATAAGCAATTTTGTAAAGCCTCAAAGTGAATGGAAAGTTGAAGATTTTGGCAAATGTGATGAAAATTAAGCTACCATTGTTGATTCACAAAATCCAACCACACATAAGTACACCACAACACACACCACTAACACACAAAACAGGACATGGGTGGGCCATGTAGTCACTCAGTACGAGTGAAAGTTACTTTTATTGAGAAAAGAGTTTGATCTGAGCTGAGACTCAGTATGAGACATTTTTTCAGAACGTAAGTTTGATCTGCACAGAGGTTACTGATACAGGAAAATGTAGGTCGGGCATTGGTATATGTGGTAAAGGTAAGTCTAATTTACCTTCTGCCTAAGTGGTAATGTTGTTCTGGTTGTGTGCATATTACAAAGGATATGTCCACTCAATCACCCCAGTGTAAATAACATTTATAGGTGATGCAGGAAAATGAGGTTCAAACCTTGTTAAAATGCAGCTGAGGTGTGTGAATATTACCACGTCGGCTTGAGGTAACAGGAAACTTTACTTTCTCATTGGTCAAAATACCCTGCGAGTTGAAATAAAAATGGATACTTAAAAGGGGATGACCCGATTTAGGTATAAGTTTGTAATCTGATAAATGCCTCACCGCAAAAACTCATCTGTAAATGTTTGGCCACCAAGATTTCAACTGTCAGATGTTGAACTGAAAACATGATTTTGTAATCCCATAGAGTATTACTCGTAAAATTACTATTGGTTGACCCAAAATGGGGCACATTTTTGCTCATAACATCCAAACCAAAAATCTTCTAGCCTTGAGATTTCTCAGGGTAGTAATGAGAAAGGAAAAAGAGTATAGCTGGGGGGTCTTGGGTTGTGAGGACAAGGCTATTAGATAGCTGGACTTCACCGGACTTTGTCTATTTAACTTTTTAACAAAAATCGAAAATAAATTAATTTATCAAAATTGGGCAGAGTGTGAGGTTTGACCTGGGACAAATAGAAGAAAGAAGCATTCGACCACTAGATTAGCGAGGGATTTGTTGGCAGTGTTGGGATTTTAATTCAATATAAACCTTCAAAGAATAAGGCAGTCATGCATATATACAATGATACATTGTAAGAATAGAAAAATGACACACAAGTTAAAGTGAACAGGAGGAGAGGAGGGAGGTTTTTTTTTAGGCTAGGAATTTCTCTCAAAATTGCACTCCATCGGTTGTAGACCACCTACCGAGAGTTTCGAAGGTTTATTGGACTAAAAAGGTGCAAAAAGAAAACCGCACTAAGCATTGTTTTAACCTTGCCTGCTATTGTAATCGTTACCAGAGAAAGAAAAACCATGCTTGACTTCTGTCGGGCACAACAGAAAGTACTAAACCTCATCTTATTATATAAAGACGGCGTATCGGCTGATTTCACTTCAGGTGGGATCTAATACATCGGAAGCATTCCAAATTAAAAACCGGGGTACGAGAAAAATTGGGGGCGCTTCTTCTGGAAATCTAAGTCTCTTTAACTACAGAAAAAATTGACGACCTGGTTGGGGCAGAAAATTTTAAGTGTCTTTGACAAAGACGACATCTTTCGGAGTAGATGTAAACTGTCTAGTCCCATGTATATAAGGCCAATTAAAAAAGTTTGATCCAAAGTTTAAAAAAAGGAAGGCTTTTATTTTTATCTGTATATAAATATCCATATTTTACCGTATATATGTGTCTCCAAAAATATCCATTTTACCAATATTAGCATACATTTGCAGGGCAAAGAGAGCATCAAGGGATGCGGTGGCTTACTCAGATTGGGTGTGAATTGTACAATTGAAGGGAAACCACTTATAGGTAGGCCTACAAGCAACAAATGGCAGCAAGTGATAATTCCCATATACTAACGTCCCTTAACTGCATTTTTTACACTTCTCGAAATCACGGAGCGGACACGCGTGTTTTTAGGGAGACGTGCCCCTAGATCTAACATAATAATGCTTACAACCTTTTTTGCAGTGATCGTCAGGTATGTAGTCCTTTCCGAAAAAGGATGTTAGGGATATAGGCCTATAGCCAAGTGAAATTTGTTCATTGTTAAGCCAAACAAAAAATCAAGTTTGCTTCCCAAGTAGGTAGTCCAAAAAACCTTAAAGGTAAAAATGCATTTCATTTTAATTAAAAAAATAATTGAAAAGGGTTCCCCAGAAATTGCTCAAAATTGCTAAATGGGCAAGTCAAGACAGTTGCCAAATCTGCTTGATGTCCAATTATTAGTTTATAAAACAAAACTATTGATTTTGGATCACTGGAATAATTCATCATTTAGTTTTTGTTTAAAACTGCAAATTCTCAGTAGAATTAAAAGAAAAAACAACAAAATATGGTAAAAGGCCCAAATTACCATGATGTGGCCTAATACTGGCAACAAACTGAATTCCTCTGCTGATTGCCACGATCATAACCCATCCATCACCCAACCCATTGGCTTCCTGTATCCATCAAGTACCTGACTACCCCCACCCCCATAAACCAAACAACTCCACCACACCATGAATACTGACTTTGTCCTTGTCAACCACTGATTTCAGTACTCCATCCAACCAGGGGCAGCAAAAACGCTACAAGACATAGCACAATTTATTGCGTAAGGTGGTATATCAGGGCTTAAACAGTAATTTAGATGAGATTGAGGAATAGGAAGGGTTTGTGTATGGCCAGGCAGGGAGATTAGTAACAAAAATTAACTTACAGTACACATTAACTGCCGTTTTCTCAACTTTATTACACAATTTGAAGAAAAATGAAACTTTCTTCCATTGAACATCTTCCCCAATTTTTTCAATTTCAGAAAATTGCAGAAGCAAAACTACATCATCACGGTTCAGAAGGGGTCAAGAGTTATTGAACCCTGACTATGTTATGAGCTAAATTGCATTGTATAGGCATTCATTCTGTCAGCCACAATTAACTACCAAATCAACCATTTTTTTAGGGAAAGAAAAACTTCCCACCTGTCAACCACAGATTCATTGAAAAAGTATTATTCAAGGAGAATGTCCAAAGAAGTAATATAAAATTTTTGGAGGACAGAACCCTGCAACTTTTGGTCTTTGGTTTTTTTCTTCAATTTGAGCTTCTTAATAAACCTGTACCGGGGGGGGGGGCAATTTGGGCCAGGCAATGTGAGTTGAGCCCCCAAAAATGGGTCTCCGAAACTAGGTTGTCAGAAAATTTCAGCAAAAGCTGCTATTCTTCCCTCTATTTCTAGCACGTTTTGAGAGTGAAGAAAATTTGGGATGATAGTAAATATGCTGAAATGGGGAAAGAAGGGTCTCTGGAATTGAAGAGGTCCTAAAATGGAGTCACTGGAACTTAAAAAGAGCCTGAAAATAGGGACTTATAGGCGGTACATAACCATACTCCTCCCAATGTGAGAACCATGCTGCCTCCCAATGTGAGAACCCACACCCCCCCTGTACATTAATTGTTTTGAGATCATACCAACATTTTAATTTGTTTATCTAACCAAACATTTTTACCTATATACTTAATTTCCAATTTCATCACACAACACATGAAATCACACCACCACAATGCACCAAGTAGCAACAAAAAACAGTTATAAAAATTTGAAAGGGCATTCAAAGGAGAAAAGAATAATATTTTAAGTGGCATACAAGAAAACTTTCTAAATTAAGAGGTATGGGTTTGGTAACATACTCGGTGTGACAAAATCATATGTGATGCAATACCTATACCTAGTGTAAAGTTACTAGGGCATTGCTATATATATGAAAGAGCTGGTAGTGTGACAGGTTTGAGGACCCTGGCTTATCTATACCAAACCAACATCCAGCCAAACACCACGTACACTGACAGTTACTGACCTGAGGTCCAAAAAGGTTTCCCTGTTTCTTGGTAGAGACCTACTAACAATGCATGCAAAAAGAGGTCACTAGAACTACAGTGAACAAGAGTATTGACTAGTGTCTAACAAGAAATGTGTTCCAAGTGTTACAAGTGTACACTTTCTGTGCGTTTCCTGATAGTTATGCACTTGTTTCTTGCTTGTTTAATGTATTCCAAGGGGGTTGATGGTTTTGGGGTGGGCCTCTATAGACCTTTTTGCTCGACTCCTCATATCATATCACCGTTTTTGTTGTCCATACTGTGTTAATTGAACATCACGTTTTGATGAACATATTGATCTATGCACAACTCACACCTCTGTTATAGACTTACTTCTTAAGCCAAAAGGGAATGATTTGCATGATATCGCTAAGTTCCCCTAAAAATTTCCAAGGCACATTCTGTCTGTCCCTAGCATTAATATTTTGTCCTCTGTCACCAAAAAGTATGTTTGAACTCCCCGATCAAATCGGCTCTTATTTTAAGCATTTTAAGCAGTGCGACACATAATTTGACATCCTTATATAATCGGAGATCATGTAGAGCTATTACCTCTGCAAAAATCAGAAAATTAATTGTGGGAATCTTGCCAATAGGCTTACAAAGGTCATGATTTGGATGTTTTAATAAGCACCCTCTAAAATTCTCCTAGAAATTTTCCGGAAATGTACACAGAATGAAGTTAGTGGCATCAATAACTATAGTTTTTTAAAGTGTGGTCGCCATTGATATTTTTTTGTTCTATTCTGGCTGTGTCGACCTTTGGCCTCACCTGCCTAGGGCCAACGCGTCACTCTACCCCTCCCTGCCAACGCCACCCTGGCTACATCACTGCAAGTAGTCCTCTCTGATATTTATGACGTGTAACTGCTACATTCTACAAACCAGGTATAGAACTTTGCACTTTGTTATTTCCTTCCTTATTGGGTGTTACTGACGCAGACCTATAAAACTAGGGCAGCTGTTGTTTTTTACGACCACTACCAGTACCACAAAAATTGTTTGAATACCCTAAACTTGAGCAAGGTAAAATCCAGTTTACTAATTAAGAGCCTACACCATTAGCTCTATTAGGCCTACTGCCGACAATATCAATCTGCATTCCATCCTCACTGAAAAGGTTTTTAATGTCTTTGCCATTTAATAGAAATATGTTTTGAATGGTGGAAGCTGTAGTAATCATAAATTACACCCTATCGGGTGAACACATCCACCTTAGACCATACGAAATAAGCAATTGTGGATATTTTTATGGCCTGTGTGTGTGTGAGCACTGTATGATTTGGAACATTTGCAGATCACAAATTTTCAGTCATGTTGCAGGAAACATGAATTAAATTAAGTTGGCAGTTAGATGCTCAGTGCTGTCATTAAATGGAACTTCTTTCTTCAATTGTTTTTGTTTATTTTTTACTCTGAAGTAAAATACTGCACAGTCAACACATTGGTTAAACAGAGTCAAAAATACATTCAGACCCCGGACCGCACGTGTCATCTGCGGTCCATAGTTTGTGAACGGGCCAAAGGTCCCATGAAGTCAACCCCAACTGTCCACCCCACCCCCGCCCCTCCTTTCCACACGTTACATCATGTACCCTTACGGAACTCATACGGCATTCCATATATTAAGGGTTAACAGTTTGACACACATACTACCAAACACACACACACAGACATATGACCAAAGTAATCCTATGGTTCCTTCGGCAATTCTTGCAGATGACCAAAAGTGATAGCAATAGTGGATTTTGCAAAGACCAGTGTTCATTTTGAGCTCCTTGCTTGCAAAAGGGCCATCACAGGTTGGGAGTGGGGATGCACTCACATATAATGGTCGATGTGGGTTATAAGGCTGTGCTTCTCAATCAGGGGCTTCAGAATCTCAAAACATATTAAACTATGTAATCAAACATTCTAAACTATGTATTTAATTTCTGAGACGTGGGCTCTGAAAAAAATTAAAAATAAAGCTTTACATTTTTTACACCAATTCCTAGTCACTGTTGGTCTTAGTTCTTTGGAAATAGCTGGGTTTTCAAGGCTTCAGGCACACATCCCTGCAGTGGCGTAGCCAGAGGGGGGGGCAGGGGTCCGCGGCCCCCCCAATAGATTTCTCGGTTGAGATGAGCCCGTCTGTTCACTTGAAAATCAGTCATGGCACTGCCAGCCGGATTGTCGGCAAATATCATTGTTTAAAGTTCAATGACAAGCGTGCGACAAGTAAATTTTACAAAATCGTACAAAATTGCCCTCAAAGACATTTAAAGCCTATAAAACCCAAAATTTTTCATGGGCCCTTCGCCCCCTCGACCCCACCGGGGCTTTCCGCCCCTGGACCCCAACAGGGCCCTAAGGCGGCCCTGGACCCTACCCCATTTCTGTCGGTTGAGATGAGACACTGGCCCCCCAATATGAAAGCCGAGCTAACGCCACTGCATCCCTGTCATTCAATATCTTTCCCCCCACCCAATATAGGATAATCCAAATCAGCAATGATAAAGGAGCAAAATTAAAATTCCGCAACTACTGACAAATTTATAGGTGCAACTGCAACAGAGATTTCAAGGCATCCAGAAGCATCCTATGTATGATTTCATGATAGACTTCAATAGATTCTTTGTCTTTTTGGCTATAGAACTGGCAGGGTGCGGATCTAGGGAGGGGGTGCGTGCCTCCCAGTAATTCTGTATTATCTTGCAAAATCAGCCCATTTGGGCCAAGTTTCACAGTCATAGTCAGCCTTCAGCCGCCCGGAATTTTGACGTTTCAAATCCTGGATCTGCCCTGAACTGTCTTAAAAGCGAAAACAATAGGTATTTTGATTAGCTAAAATTTTGTATTTGCTCCAATGCAAATTGAAATTTCAAAATTTTGAAAAAAGAAAAATTCCGCAGCTTACTCCTTTCAGATGAGGATAATTTTGATGGAAAGTTTTTACATCGGTGCACAAATCAGGATTTTCAAATATTTGTAGATACAAAACTGAATGTGATAATATCTCCCGCACCTTTAAGGTGAATTATGAAGGAAATGGGAATAACAGCATTACCTTATCCTTTTCCTATACCAAGATGAATCCTGAACTCAGGGAATCTCAACTATATTTGCCCATGGCCAAGAGCAATCAATATACCTTTTTTAAAGAACGTCATTTCTTCTCGGGCGCATATGGGGGGGACGGGGGTGCAAGGAGTGTGGTCACACCCCAACCCACAAAAATCCACAAATAGGGCAAATTGTTCAAAATTTTGATAAAAGGAAAGGTCGAAAAGTTAAAGAAATTTTGGGTGAGAAAGTCCACTTTTTGTGATGAGATTTCAGAAAAGGTCCAAAAAAGACCATTTTAGGGCAGTTAGGTTCACTTTTAAACAAAAAGAGGTCCACTTTTTCCTACAGCCCGCACCCCCCAAATAAATCCTGTGTACGCCCTTTTTTTTCTTTTCTCTATACGTTTGGGTTAGTTGTGTGCCAAACATCATTGGTTTGGTGGGATATGACAGACCGCTTGCCAACACCAGCGAACACCAGCAAATCCATGCTTTCCATCAAGTTCCTGTCCTCTCATAGGTTTGAATCTCTTGAGAGCCAGCAAAGGCATATGTAAGGAGGAGCTTTAAAAATTATTATAGTACAGGACAAATTGGGTAAGTTACTCAAATAAAGAAAAATATTTGTCAACAATTGGCCAAAAAATGGGGCAGTCTTATTTGTGCTTGTTATGCCTTAAGGTCTAAGGGATTAGCGAACGGATTTGATAATCCGAAAGACTAAAAAAATCATCTCAATTCCTTTTTTTACATTTTGTTTACTGGCATGGATAGCAAACATAACCTGCCAAGTGGTTGGCTTGAAATCTTGTATTAACGACAAGGCAGTCACTTTTTTTATTTGATTCTGTAATTGCTGCTATCAAAATTCCGACTGCAGATCGAAAAAACCTCCTTCCCGGTGAATATCACAGATTTTCAGCGTGAGTTGTGCCACCATGATCAATACAGTTTACCTCAAACCAAACAATATGTATGTTTGTTTATTTTGTACTGGTGTAAACTCGCATTCAGCTGTTTAGTGCAGATTTTGAGATGCCGTCGCGTATTCTATTTGCTAGAAACGGTATGACCAATTTCCTCAATACTTCATTTTTTTACTATTTTTGGTGTTTTGTTTCAACATTAAAGCAGTTATAGGGATTGTACACACTTATCCTGATTTATAAGGTTTTTTTAAAAAATGCATTCCACATTTTTTAGATTCCTCGATTATCGCTGCTAATCCCTTTAATTAAAGGGCCATTTCGGTGTCCACAACCTCGTCCCCCCCACTTTTTTTTTTTTTAATTTTTTAGGTTTTTTCTTTTTTTAATTTAGAATTAAATAATTTTTGTCATATCTGTAAGAAATTCGCATTTTGTATTTTCTGTCCGTAACGGACAGAAATACAGACAGTGGCCTATGGGACCTTGGGAAACAAAAACTGCTCATAACACAAAAACCACACATCGGGTCAACTCAACTTTGTGAATAGCTTTTCTCAAGGAATCTAGTGCCCGATCTGTGATAATGAATAAAAAGAAGATGCTGGATGGAATCACAAAATGCACCTTTTAACACAGGCTTGTACATTGTTCACACATTCACAGCCACACCAGCGATTATTACAATTTATCTCGGAATGATAACGATGTTTCCCTAGCACCACGCTAGAACACCTTGTCATCTTCCCTGACCGTACACATTTCCGCACTGCCGAATGAGAGTGATGAAATTTGCCCATTGCCACATTATATCGAATTGTTTTTATAGATCCTATTCAACCGTAGCTCACATTTAAAAATTATCATCCATTTGCTGTTATAGCTGTGTCGGTAATAAATAATTAAAAAACCGCCGATCTATAACATTTACACTACGCTCCTAGCAGCGGTTGCTAGTACGTACGTTACAAACATAGCAACCAACTACACGCATTGCATCATACACCCAAGCCGAAGCCCCCTTGTATAATGTTCTTATTTTCCAATTTAAAAAAATTCCATCCTTCAGATCACGCAAAATTAGAATCAACTAATAAGACATTGATTCAGATGTTTGGATAAGTAACAAAATGATCTGAAGGTTAATTTTTGTTTCAATATTTTGATGCTGAACTTGATGTAACATTTCAATAGGAAATGGTACAATATAATGATAGCATGGTATAAGGGGGAGGGATGGCCCGATTTTAGGATATGAAGTTTTCATTTCTTGATAGATTGGCCTTCATGCCAAAACCCCATCTGTAAAGTTTCGCGCCGATATGTTAATCCATTTTGAATGGGAGAGCTAAAACGTGATTTTGTAAGCCCCGTAGAGTACTGTGTTAAAATAATATGGTCGACCAAAATGAGGCACATTTTCGCTCATAACTTCCAAAGCGAACATCCTTGGCTCTAAGATTTCACAGGGTAAATGAGAAAAATGTAGCTTTTTCTTCTGATACCAAATGTTGACCACTCCGGGTAAAATCTGGGCTTCTGGGGACGAGGCTATTAGCGATGGGCCATGGACCTTTAAATAAACTTCATATTTTAATGATTTTTGTTTAAGATGAGGCTATTCTTTTGTTACTTTGAATTCGTCTTTAATAATTTGTACGGGGGAATTTCCATCAAATTCAGGTTTGACTTCTTCAAAAAGTGGAATTAGATTAGGATTATCATTATGGAGTGTTGACAAGTGTAAACGGAAGTAGGTTAAAGCGAGCATGCTTCCCCTTAAAATTAGCGATGTTTTGGAGAAAATCTAGAAACACAACCTTAGTTTGTTCGCTGGTGGTGTGACATTCCCCCAAAGAAAACTTTGAAGTGCTTGCAATCTGCATGCTGATAACCAAAAGCAGGTATAATATCAGCATAGCCAGGTAGGCCTAGTTAAAGATTTCACTTCTCACTTTTTGATATCGAGACCTACCGCTATGCTCCCATATCAATATCAGAAGTTTCGGCTCAGGTTTATCCAAATTATCATCGGGTAATCCACAGACTCCCTCCTAATCTATGGTTAATCTTTGCAAAGTTTCTATTTCTCTTCCACCCGACTGCACACTGTAAATCATGACTTTCTTTGGTGGAAAAGGGGGGGGGGGTGATACTTTCACAAGTGACTAAACATAAACAACAAGTATGCTGTGCGAGTGAAATAGGCTCTATCATGCAATAGATGCTTTTGTACTATGGTGTTTCACACCGGTAATACAAAGTCCAATTCATTCCTTTACAACGATGGCTAGTGAAAACCTTTTCTCCTCCTTATCATCATATCTCCTACCCAATCATCATGAAATTGGGTAACTATCCCCAAATTTTTTTGAGGGCTAACTGGACTAAGCATGCACCATGGACCCTGGGCACTTTTTCAGTCAGATGCTCCCTGTACGATTTGGTTAAAATGGTATTCGATCAAAATAAAGTAATCAATACCAACCTTTGTTGATATTCCTACAGATTTTACACTTAATATTATACCTCGATATCGCGTTGATACGTTCGTCCCCCTGGAGTTTGGAGCTATTCAATTAAGTCGGAGAGGGAAAATGAAAGCATTCAAATGCACATGCCACAACCGGATTTTCTTGGAGGACACTCCGGTCATTTAACTGCACTCACCTGCCACTAGAATACAATTTCATTCATGTATGGAAACCGCACCTATAGTGTATTTTCGGCCTTAACAATTCCTCACAATAACATATTAACAGAAGTCCCTGGCCTCATTGATTTTTTGTCACCTCCGCAAGAATGGTACGGGGTCCCACATATCAGATGAATCGAGTCGATATCAACCATGATTTTCAACCCAGATCTTGTCATTTCTCTCAGTTTTTTAAAGTTGTACACTTCGAACCCGGTGCACAAACAACATCTTCAGTGGGTGCTGGACTTACCTCTGTTTCTCATTTTATTTACTTGGTGTGAATCCTTCTTCCCTTCTCAGTATGGTTGAAGGGATTTGATAGGGTGATTGTTTGATACATCTTTTAACAGCCAGACACATGTTGGCCAAGCTTCATTATATAGCAACTCACCCAAATGAATAATTTTTTGGCATTTTGCGGAATTGTTGTGTCTCCTGCCTAAGGCAGGAAGGACATAGGGATAGCATGGTATAAGGGGGAGGGATGGCCCGATTTTAGGATATGAAGTTTTCATTTCTTGATAGATTGGCCTTCATGCCAAAACCCCATCTGTAAAGTTTCGCGCCGATATGTTAATCCATTTTGAATGGGAGAGCTAAAACGTGATTTTGTAAGCCCCGTAGAGTACTGTGTTAAAATAATATGGTCGACCAAAATGAGGCACATTTTCGCTCATAACTTCCAAAGCGAACATCCTTGGCTCTAAGATTTCACAGGGTAAATGAGAAAAATGTAGCTTTTTCTTCTGATACCAAATGTTGACCACTCCGGGTAAAATCTGGGCTTCTGGGGACGAGGCTATTAGCGATGGGCCATGGACCTTTAAATAAACTTCATATTTTAATGATTTTTGTTTAAGATGAGGCTATTCTTTTGTTACTTTGAATTCGTCTTTAATAATTTGTACGGGGGAATTTCCATCAAATTCAGGTTTGACTTCTTCAAAAAGTGGAATTAGATTAGGATTATCATTATGGAGTGTTGACAAGTGTAAACGGAAGTAGGTTAAAGCGAGCATGCTTCCCCTTAAAATTAGCGATGTTTTGGAGAAAATCTAGAAACACAACCTTAGTTTGTTCGCTGGTGGTGTGACATTCCCCCAAAGAAACTTTGAAGTGCTTGCAATCTGCATGCTGATAACCAAAAGCAGGTATAATATCAGCATAGCCAGGTAGGCCTAGTTAAAGATTTCACTTCTCACTTTTTGATATCGAGACCTACCGCTATGGCTCCCTATCAATATCAGAAGTTTTCTGGATCAGGTATCCAAATTAATCATCTGGGTTAATATATCCACAGGAATCCCTTCTTAAGATCTAGGTTATCTTTGCCAAGTTTCTATTTCTCTTCCCAGACGGCAAACTGTAAATCATGACTTTCTTTGGTGGAATGATACTTTCACAAGTGACTAAACACAAGGTGGAGTGCGAGGGAAGAGGCGCGATCTGCAATAGAGGCCTTTGTACTAAGGTTTCACACGGTAAATACAAGTCCAATTCATCCTGTAACAAAAATGGCTAGATGAAAACATTTTATCATCTTAATCATCATTATTATCCTACCCATCAAGTCATTGAAAATTAGGGGTAACTATCCCCAAATTTTTGAGCTACTGGACTAGCATGCACCATGGACCCTGGGCACTTTTTCAGTCAGGTGATCCCTGTAAGAATTTGGTTAAAAATTGGTATGTCAGATCAAAATAAAGTATCAATACCAACCTTTTTTTGAATTCCGGACGATTTACATTAATATTAACTCGATAGCGTTGATACTTCGTCCCCCTGAGTTTTGGACCTATTCAAGTAAGTCGGAGAGGGAAAATGAAAGGAATTCACAATTGCCACATTGAACACACCGGATTTTCTTGGAGGACATTCCGGTAATTAACCTGCACTCACCGTGCCACTACTAGATACAATTTCATTCATGTATGGGGAACCGCACTATAGTGTATTTTAGGCCTTAAAAATTACTCACAATAACATGATTAACACAATAACAGTCCCTGTTGCCTCATTGATATTTTTCCCTCCGCAAAGAATGTGGAAGTGAAAAAGACTAAGCAAAAGAATGTGGGAAGCGGGGGCGGGGGGGTAAAATATCAGATGAATCGAGTTTTATAATTAGCAACCAGATTTTAAACCAGAGTATTGTTCCTTTATCTCGTTTTAGCTTTGTACACTTCGAAAACCGGTTTGGGTGCACAAAAAAAAACATTCATTTACAGAGCGGGGCTGGTAGGATGGCGATAGGAAAGCGGGGGAGAAGGTAATTAAGGGGTGGGAGGGAAGACGTGTGATTAAATTATTAAGGACGTGTTGATAGGGATTGTCTGAACTAGGTGTAGGGTGAGGTGTGTTGAGAAGAGTACATCTTTACAAGCCAGAAAAATGGTGGCCACACTTCATTAAATCTATAGCAAACTCACCCCACACCCAAAGAATAAATTTTTTGCATATTTTGCGAATTGTTGTGTCGCCTGCCCAAGGCAGGGAGGAAGGACACATCGGGAATCACTTGTCCACTGTTGTTGTTGTAGTCTGTTTGTTGATGATGTGGGTGTTGATGTTCTGTTGTGAAAAACGGTTACCATTCTGCACTGTAATATCCACATACTTGATGGATTTTAAACCACACTTGGGGGTGTCCAGGTTTGTGCAACATGCATCCCCAACTTGTTGATGAGGTCAAAGGTCACATGCCAAGGTTCAAAGGTCATGTGAGGCAAGTTGTTAAAAATAGCTGAAAAATGTTAAAAAATTGACCTCATGATGAAAAGTTTGAAGTTCAATTGGAACAAAAACGTGAAATCACTAGGTGCAACATGGGATCCCTCATTTGTTGATTGAGGTCAAAGGTCACATGCCAAGGTCAAAAGGTCATGTGAGGGTCAAGTTGTTAAAATAGGTGGAATGAAATTGTTTTATTAAAATGGGACCTATATGAAAAGTTGAAACCAACTTGGGTCACAGGTAGGTGCAAAATGTCATCATCCCACTGTGATGAGGTGCAAAGGGTGAACATGCCAAGAGTCAAGGGTCATGTTGGAGGCCAAGTTTAGTTTAGTTGGTTTTTAATAAAATAGGCTGATGCTGGGTTTGGGGAAATGGAAGAACGTGGTGCAGATGCAACAATTGATTTTGAAAATGTAAAATTGATTCATATTGAAAAGTTGAAGTTCAATTGGAACCAAACTGATGTCATAGGTGTTGAAAGGCAACAATGGGGGGGATTCCCTCATTTGTTGATTGAGGTCAAAGGTTCAACAGGCCAAGGTCAAAGGTCATCTGTTGTTGAGGTAAGTTGTTAAAATAGGCTGAATGAAAATGTTAAAATTGACCTCATATGAAAGTTGAGTTCAATTGGAACCAAACTTGGAATCATAGGTGCAACAGGAATCCTCGTTTGTTGCTTGAGGTCAAAGGGGAAGGGGCACTACAAAGGTTTCAAAGTCTGCTAGGCCTTATATTCACTAACCGCGACGGCAGGCGACCAAAAAGTGAGTGGTCCGGGACCGATTGTCATTTGTTTTTATTTATGCCAGAAATCCGAAATTTCCAGAAAAAGAAAAGAAAAGTTACCTCGGGGTGGTAAGAGTAGAATGCTCTCTTTTTAATATTGCATTTTTTTGTTTTTTTTTTGCTACTAAGGTGCTTTTTTTGGTTATCATGTTATCATGGATAGAGATACATCAAGAAAGAAAAGAAATAAGACGAGTATTGGTTTTATTTCGAATTTTTTCTGAAAAAAACGTATTTTTGGCCGGCACATCTTGATTTCAAAATGGTCGCCATTTTCAAAGGATTTTTTGCCCTATATCTTGGTTTGGCAACTAATCTTTGGAAAATCAAATTTGGTGTGGCCAAACCTATGTTTTCATTAACCTGGGACGTTCAAAAAAAATATGATCATTTACCTATTGTATCCAAGCTGTGCTTAAACACCCCTCGCCCATTGATCGGGGGGGGGGGGGGATTGTTATGATGCCGTTGACCATACTTCAGTTCCCCCTTTGATGATTTTTAGAAAAAAATAGGTCGTATCATTTTTATGCCTCTTTGGTTGTCATGGGGTAGATTAGAATGAGACAGGAGAAAGAGAGGGGATAGCCGGATGAGGAAGAAGTTGGAGAAGGGGTAGAATGCGATGTAGAAGAAGTGAGTAGGGTTTGTGAGATAAGAATTAGAATACATAGATATCCAGATTTATTCAGACAAAAGTGTACATGGTCGCATTTTTTTTGAAAAAAAATTTGGTGGTTGGCATTTTCAAAATTTTAGGCCACCCACCATTTCTAAAGGTTTGCCTATAAACTTGTGCCCGGGTCCCCCTCGGGGGCCCAGGCACGGACAAAATCACAAAATGGGAAAGGGGGCAAGGAGGAAAAACCGACCCAACACAACAACGAGAACAGACAGTCAAATTTTGGTGGCCAAAAAGTAATGCTTTGTCAAGACCTGGGAAGTTCAATCTCAGTTTGACGAGAGAGTTCAAAAATATGACTATGAACAACTCTATAAAATAGTCTAAACAAATCTTGTTTGCTTTGCAACACCCACCTCACATCTTGGGGGGGGAATCATTGTCAAGCCCCAGTCACCATTTTGAGGATTTTCTATTAATAAGGGCCGTTTATGATTTAGATTTTTTTGGTGTTACTTTGAATACAGTGACATGTAGGCCAAGAATTTAGTTCTTTTTAACGGGGGGAAATTCCTTGGGGGTGGACACAAAGCTAAAAATGTCAGGATTGGTGCAGAAATGTGTCTTTAGAATCACATACTAAAAGTCCCCTAAAATCCCTGCTTTGTGTTTTTTTTTCAGAAAATAAAGGGGGAAAAAAGTTTGTACAGGGGCTAAAAATTACAAAAATATTAAAATAGTCAACTTGAAGATAGTAACCTAAAATTCTAAGTTTGGGATGAATCAGGTTTGATGTTGTAAAAGGTTTATAGTTTTGCCCTATCTACAACCGGTAGTTTAAGTACTACAGACCCTCCTAAATAATTCAAGGTCCATCCTGGGGGTAAATATTTCAAAATGATCAATTCATGAAACCAGATTCAAAAATTGCTCGTAGATTCATATTAAAACAGAAAAATGTTCATTCACATCACCTACATGGATTCAATATTGACATTATAAGCGCAGGAAAGCAGTGACCCCTATAGAGCCTGTAGAACCCATCACACTTGGCCCTGTAATTTTGCAAGTAAAGTTGAGGGAGGTTAATTGACCCACACCTGTTTAAAATTCAGTTGGTGTTCATGTACAAACTCGAGGAAGAATTTTGACACATCTTTCAGAAGGCATCCGACCATTTGAAATATTTACCCCCCAGGATGACCTTGAGAGCCTTTTTTTACCAGATAGTTATAAACTACAAGCCATAGATAGGGCAATACGATACCTTTTTTTAATGCCTTGGCGGGAGGGACATGACAAAAATGTTGGAACACATTTAAGGACCAATTTGAATATTTCGTTTAATTTTTACCCCTGTACAAACTTGGCCCCATTATTTCTGAAAATGACACCCAAAAGAGGATTTTGCGGGACTTTTAGTATACTTATTCTAGACACATTTTCTGCACCAATTCTGACAGTTTCAGCTTGTTCCCAGAAATTTCCCACATTCCATTGTTAACTTTTATTAATACTCTTGGCCTCATTTAAGGTATAACAAAAATTTGTTTTTGTCCCCGCCGTACGAGTTTGGAACGGGGAATATGAAATGAGCAGCGTCCGTTAGTCTGTTCGTCCGTTCGTCTATGTTTCGTCCTTGTTCGTTTCTGTTCGTCCGTTCGTCCGTCCGTTTTCGGTCCGCTCGATAAAAATGTTAAACCCATGTTGTATACGATTTTTAATCTGGAGTTATGTACAGGTGTGCGACAAAGGATGAACTTGGTTGGAAAGGAAGGGGGGTGATTGAGTTCTCGACCTGTCTAGATTTTGGTTGCGTGTTAAGTTTTAAATTGCTAATTTCAGATAATATAATTTGCATTCCCCTAATTTATGAAAATTATCTGCAAATGCCTGCTGTGTACAAGGTTTTCTGGAGTTCCATCAGGCCTATCATGATGTTACCTTGGTGGAAGGAAAGCGGGTCCTGAAGAGAGATCGACCTTGGATTGAGATTTGGGCATTATTTCGGGGCAAAATGAGTATGAACAGAGCTAAATTTAAATGATTTGCAAAATCAGCGTAATTGCTTATTTTTGCAACGGTTTCTTTTTTTTCATATTGCACACTTGATACCAAATTCATGCGCTTTGCATGCAAGGATAGAGGGGTCCCTCCGTTTGTGGAAAAAAGAAGGGCCCCAGGCGAACAAACCCCAGGGGAAGATTCCCCCCCCCAAGTTGTTTCTTGGAGATGGTCAGGATCTGGACGGCTTAGGTAGGAAAAATTGACGAGCTAATTAAATAGCATAAGTATGGATCTCTGGAAAACGGTAGTCAATAGGGCAAAAATTCCTCGATAATGAGGGGGACTTACTATGAAACGGGGCAGGCGAGAAAGTGGCGGGTGTTTGCGGGGTGGGTGGTGTTGAAGGGAGGGGGGGGTGGTGTGCGAGGGGTGGTGAGGAGGGTGGGGTGTTGCGGGGTGTTGGGGAGGGGAGTTGTTGTATGGCGGGTTTGGGGAGGGGGGGGTTGGAGGGGGGGTGGGGGGGGTGTTGGGGAGGGGAGTGGCATGTTTGTGGCTTAGGTATGCAAATGAGCTAACTTAATATGATAATTGATCGTATCTCTGAAACGTACGTCGGATAGGCAAAATTACGTCGTTGCACAGACTGATTAAGCAATAGGGGAGGGTGGGGGGGTGGGGTGTTGTTGCGGGGTTTGCGGAGGGGGTTGGCTATTGTGGGTGGTTGGGGGGGGGTGGTTGGCTATTGCGGGGTGTTGGGGAGGGGGGTGGAGTTGTTGCGGGGTGTGGGAGATGGTGTGTTGAAGGGTGTTGGGAGGGGGGGTGGTTGCGTAGGATGTTGCATGTTGTTGGGGAGGGGGTGGTGGGGGTAGGGTGTTTGCGGGGTGATGGAGGAGGTTGCGGCGGGGGGGGGTGATGGGGGTAGGGGGGTTGGTAGGGTGGGGGGGTATGGGTGGTTGCAAGGGGTTGGGGGAGGGGGAGGGTGTGCAGGGGGTTGTTTGGGGAGGGAGGGGGTGTTGTGGGGTGTTGGGGAGGGGGGGGTTGGGGTGTTGGCAGGGTTGTTGGAGAGGGGGTGGGTGTTGTTAGTTGCATTTATTGCAACTTAGTGATCGCA
This sequence comes from Ophioderma brevispina, assembly GCA_023653785.1. Classification (NCBI taxonomy): domain Eukaryota; kingdom Metazoa; phylum Echinodermata; class Ophiuroidea; order Amphilepidida; family Ophiodermatidae; genus Ophioderma; species Ophioderma brevispina. Next base: position 53,294 of record JAMKCH010007207.1, read on the forward strand.
ACATTCGGCGAGGAACTATTTTACGCATCGCGTAAATACGAGTTCGCCTTGTTTTTTCTGAAAAGCGTTTGGCCCGCATCTTGGATTTCAAATGGCATTGTTACGCCTCTTCCTCTGCCCCAGTCCCAACCCTTTGCACTATTCTATATGAAGAGTCATGAGTGGGTTGTTGTGGTGGGGTAGAAAGAACCTAGATGTCTAGCTGTTGGTCCCCTCGATCCAAAAAAACGAGAAATATACGAACATCCCACGGTCTCTGGACGTCATAAGTGTGCTCTGAAAAATGCAGAATAGGGGAAAAGATTCTGCTAGAGCTAAAAAATGCTTTAGAAACATGCAATTTTGCGGGTTTTTTTGGCTAAAATGTTAATAAAAACAATTACGTTTACCCAAACAAGCATTTCAAATTCTATAGATGATTGGGGTGCATGGGACGTCAACGTGGGGCATGAACAAAGCACTGCACCAAGAGTATGTGGTGCACCTGTAAGGCTTGTGCTTTAAAATTCGCATCATCAGTATGATAAGACTATTGAATGTTTTATAGCTGTGATGGGCAATATTCTCCTTCGTACCTCTAACATGTCAGTAGACCAGGCCCTAATGGGGTTGTAAAAATGGCGTAACATCATCTATATCCCAGCTGTTTGCCCCATGCAAAATTGTCCTCTTTTAATTTTTAGAGCAAGTTAAGCAAGGGCCCGGACACAGTTTTGACAATGCCTTAGAGGGAGTCATGCAAAAAGCTATTATCTCTAAAAAATCAGCAAAAAATCATGCGGGGAATCTTGCCCTGTAGGCCTACAAAGGTGCTGATTTGTATGTTATAGCGCCCTCGATAAGCTTTCCCATAGAAAGGACGAGTGTAAAACTCGATTTTTATGAAAAATAAGATCTGCCCGCAATGAAATTTCATCAAATTTGCACCGGATGTAGTTAGTGGAATAAATAATTCCAACTTAGTTGTCAAAAGTGTGCTGTCGCAATTGAAGTTTGTTTTAGTCTCATTTATCATAATAAAATGAGACTTCAAAGCCGGTGTATCCTGTATACAAAAAAAAGACAGAACGCATAATACTTGAAGGGTCGCACAAACCTCCATTTTGAAAGATTATGCACACCACCGTTAAAGGAGTTGGGTCTTAAGTTTGCTTTAAGGAAAAGTCATCTTTTAAATGGCTGTCATTTCGTATCAATTGTTACAATATCCCAATAATGCCATACAAAAATCCCTTACCAATACGCTATACTGACTCGTGCTGCAAACAGGTTCTGCGTCAGGATATTGCAAAAATGTGTCGTGCTCTTGCTCAGTCTATATAGTACACAAGGATTGGTATTGTTGGATGAAGATCACGTCTTAGCAAGAGGTGATGTAGAGTATTGAGGGCCAGGCTCCTTTGTAGGCAGCAACTGATTTGCATGTGTTTTCCATGCAATAGGTCTCATAATTATAGCACTTATTGGCGCATGTCTGACTGGGAGGACTTGGGACATTTTGCTCCCCCCAGCCAAGCCTGGCTCAATTGCCTTGGTACACCATTGCTTTATTGGTTCTAAGGTCACTCTGGAGAACCTCTTGATTTCTTCAAGAATCACTGAAGGTTCTAATATAGACCTAACCTCCAATGTTTGTTTGTTTTGTTTTTGTTTTTTACTTTTTTAGCAACTCCTCAACAAAAAGTGTTATTTCTTTACTTTCTCTAAATTTTAGACCTTTTATTAAAAAATACATCGGTCCTCGGACCGCAAGTGTCGCATGCTGTCGCGGTTTGTGACATTTTCAGCCTATTTTACAACTTGACCTCACATGACCTTTTGACCTTGTGTGTGACCTTTGACCTCATCAACAAATGAGGGACCCATGCTGCACCTATGACTCAAGTTTGGTTCCAATTTAACTTCAACTTTTCAATTGAGGTTAATTTTACATTTTCAGCCTATTTTACAACTTGACCTCACATGACCTTTTGACCTTGGTATGTGACCTTTGACCTCATCAACAAATGAGGGATTCCATGCTGCACCTATGACTCAAGTTTGGTTCCAATTGAACTTCAACTTTTCAATTGAGGTTAATTTTACATTTTCAGCCTATTTTACAACTTGACCTCACATGACCTTTTGACCTTGGTATGTGACCTTTGACCTCATCAACAAATGAGGGATCCCATGCTGCACCTATGACTCAAGTTTGGTTTAAATCCATTAAAGTATGTGGATATTACAGGCAAATGTTAACCCTTTTTCACAACAGACAACAACAACAGACAACAACAACAGACATCAACAACAACAACAGTGGACAAAGTGATCCCTATGTGTCAGGCGACACAAAAATCAGAAAATGTGGACCCCAAATCCCTGTGTATGGACCTGCTTAAGAGTGTAGACCTATTAGTATATTTATGAAAGTGTATTGAAGAGTTTTTGTTGAAAAGAGTCATTCACTGGCTGGTCATGGTACAGAATTTCTGGACCCATTTCTCAGACCGGGGTCACACGAGCCTTTTTTTCATAGTTTACTACTATAGTATACGTCGTACTTACAATAAAGGCTGCTTGTGACCGCAACTTAAGACGACATGTCATCGTTGTACATAGTATGTCGTAAAACTTAACGATGTAATTTCCGTAGTGGGCTGCATTCTACCAGGGTAGTGTCGTAATTTACTGGGCAAATTCGCTGTGTGACCGCATTTGTCGGTTTACTACCATGATTACGCAATGCACCGTGGTGTGACCTCGGGCTCGTGTGTCAAGAAATGTCTACGACGCAATTAACCAATCTCACCGTAGACATTCTGTGACCGGGGACCGTCGATAATTATTACAGTAGTACCACAATACAGAAATATACGACACAACGACGAAATATTGCTCGTGTGACGCGCCGGGTATCATTTTACCTATACCTCTAATCAATTTCCCAATAATCGCTGCACTATTCCACAGATTTAGCACCAATAAAAGGGAAAGCTAAGTCATTACAAGAAATTATTAAACTCTGAAATAAGTCAAACTCATCATTAAGTTTTTATACATGTCATTACAAAGGGCCTCAACAAACAGTGCCAAAAGAATGACGCCTTTTCAATGTTTTCACACAAATAAAGTCAAAAGAATCCATTTTGTCAATATTTTCCACATCTGTCCCGCGGATTGATATTACTAGCAATGGAGCACAAAAATGTCCTCTAAATAACGCGATGTGATGAATTGACAGAGGAATGGCGGTGACATAAAGGAAGGTCTGCGCACACAGTTGATGAAAGAAATTCCCCTAATAAATCAGGGTCAGCGTTACCCTAGGCTATGAGTCTTGATTGTTGGTGAAACCAAAGGTGTTTTGGCTGGGGTTAAAATTCACCACAATCTGGGTAGATATGTATTTTACTAGAACAATCCCTCAAATCCAGACGGCCTATAAGGCTATAGTAGGGTTTGTTATTGTTCTCATGGACATAGAGAGCGCATTTTGACTTCTCATTCCCTAAGGCTTAGGCCTCTATGAGATGCATGGGTTGATTACATGTTTTGAACATTGTGTTGGTATATTAAGGGTTACATGAAAAGAAAAGGTTACATGTAATATCAGCCTGCATTTCCATGCAGCCCCTGCAATATAAAAGCTTATAAATAATCTTTGCTGTGAAAATTTTTTTTTAAATATTGCTTCCCCTAAGTTTCCAGTAGGCAGCCCCGCAATTGGATTTCAAAGCTGTTTTAAGCACTTTTTGGTGGAGTTTATTTTTAAATAAATTTGTTGTTTATATAAAAAGCCTCAGAGAGAGAGAGAGTTTCATTTTTTTTTAAATTTTTCTCATTTGCCTTGTGAAATCTTACGGCTAAAGGATGTTTGGTTTGGATGTTATGAGGGAAAATACGCCCCATTTGGTTGCCCAATATTAATATTTACACAGTACTCTATGGGGGATTACAAAATCATGTTAAAAATGGGTTGAAATATTGGCACAAAACTTATTACAGATGGGGTTTTGGGATGAAGGCCATTCTATCAAGATGAACAATTTACAGACTTAAATCGGGCCATCCCCCTTTAACTCCTCTTAATTGCTGACAGCAAATTACATCACTGATAACAAGCATGTAATATTGATAAATTCTCCACAAGACTCAGCATGTCAGCCCCTATAGGAACTGCATGTTACAAGAACTACAAGTATACCCATTCTACAGACATCCCCGAGTACAAAATAGGGCTTGTAACATTTTCATCCCAAAAGCAAGCCCCAACAAAAGTAAACAAAAGTTTACAACATGACATACCAACATTTCAACAAGATCATGTGAAACTCAAGGGCTTCACTAGTTTTTTTAAAAAATGCAACCACAAACATGTGTTTGACTTGGGAATTAGCTATTAATAAAACTTAATTTTTTCGGACAATATCTATTAATTTGCATTACAGACAAAAAACAGACAATTGCAAAACTGGAAATCTAAAGAATTGGGTTCCTCTGATGAAATACGTGTGTCTGAAATAAAAAACCTGACCGTTTGTCTGTCAACAATTATGTTGAGGTGGGTGACCCTGACGGAAAACATGATTGTATCGCTCTGTGATCCATGTAGCACATGAAGAAGGTAGCCCTATAACTTTCATTTTGATTTTCACCCTGAATTTGATTTCTGCCCACATCCACTAAACTTTGATGCTGTTCCTTAGGCTAAGCTCACTAGCTCACACAATGACAGAGCACAACATAAGTGGGGGAACCAATAATCGGTCTCATTTTTAGCCGCCGGTATATGAATGACACTTTTAGTGCCAATTTGGTATCTAAGAATTGTACAATTTTTCAAAATTGTCCTACAATTTGTTGGAAACTTATTAGTTTAATCTAAATGAGGGGATTGAAATTTACATGAGAAACGAAAATTTTTTTTTTTTCAAAAATTCCAAAAATCCAAAATCTGCATCTTCAGAATGCTATGGGTCCTAATTTTTTCAAGAACATGGCATGCGATTATCGATCCTACTTCACACTCTCGGAGACACATAGCTACGCAAACCCAATTTGAGAACATCCCCCGACGCGGGGCTCACACAGAAGCAATGTCTCGTGTGCATTTCGTTCCATGGGACTATCCAGTCAAATAGGTAGGGCCTATAAGTTGGGTGCTAGTAGGGTTCTGGAAAACCTCTTTCTGGTCTGGGCCAGAAAATGTTAACTGCACAACATGGCATTTACATATATTAATCAATATAAAAAATCATTCCTGGTGGTCACAATAATTTAATCTTCTGTAATGTCTTGGATTGCATAGGGCCTATACATTTCCCTATTACAATTTGTTGGAAAATTCAGCCAAATTTTGCATCTGGAGCCAAAATTTCGTAAGTTGAAGGGTTGGTGAAAATTATGAGAAAAGCTCAATGTGTTTTTTGTTCTCAAAATTTGACCAAAACTGCACTTCAGAATAGCTAGGGTACTATTTTTACGATACTGGATGGATGTGGGTCCTAATTCCAGACTCTCAGAGACACATAGCTTCCCAAAAAACATCATTTGAGAACACCCCCCCCCCGGGCTCACACCGAAGCAACTGTCTTGTGTTGCTTTCTGTTCCCATGGACCAACCATTCAATAGGTTAGGGAATATTTAGTTGGTTGATATTAATGGGTTTGGAACTCTTTCCTGTCTAGGCCAGTAAAATGTAACTGAACAAATGTCAATATTAATCATACAATCATCCTGGTGGTCCCCAAAAATTAATCTCTGGTCTGTCTGTATTGCAGATAGCTTACATTATTACTAAATATGTGCTTGAGTTGTTCCAGTTTAAACTTCTAATGTGATAACCGGCATTTGACAAAATGACAACCACTATTGCTAATTTTACTAAAATCAGACTATTATAATATGAATTTAGTTTTGATTGATAGAGGACCTTGGCTTGAAACCTTTATTTTGCACTGATATAACAACTTTTTAAAGCGTGCATTCGAATTTTGCACACTGCGTGTAACTTCTCTATCAAAAAGATCCCAATCTGAAAGATATTAAGCTGAAGAACTGTTTTCTTTGGTACTTGCAAAAAATTGTTTAACTAAAATTTTAATTTCCTATAGGGAGCAAATATGAAAGTTCAGCCTATTTTTTATAAATATAAGCAAATACAAATCACCTTTCTTTTCATTTACAGTTGCTTCTCTAGCTAAAATATAAAGGTAAGTAATATAATGAGTGTCTAACCAAGGCGGCTCCAGGGGGTGGCAGGGGGCGGCGGCCCCCCTGACGATTTTCCAAAAACATTTAGGAAAAAACAAAAAAACAGGGGTTTTGCGCAAAAAATTAGGGTTTTTTTTTTTAACCAAATGGCTCATTTTGACACTGTTTTTTGCCTACCCGACACCCCCCCCATGAATGTTCGCCCCCCTAATGATTTACCCTTGACGCCACGCCCCCTGGCTCTATCTCTGGACACTACATATCACAGATAATACGGATGACTTGTACAATCTCTTCAGACTCTTAGTGAGGGCACAGTGGTGTAAGTGGATCAGCGTTCGCTCATAAAGCATAAGAGTGTGGGTTAGGAGCCCCGCTTGTCGCCAATGTTCTGTGCACTTGGGCAAGGCACTTTACCTCGCTTGCCTCTCTTCCACCAAGGAGTATAAATGGGTACCAGCAATTGCGGGAATTGCAAAACAGAACTCGCTGTGCGGGGAGCTGGCGACCCCCCTAGAGCAACATTATATGAGGATCTGGCCCAAACGACAATGACAGAGAGATGGGCACGCCGCTGCGGGGCACCTTTGCATTTGACACTCTGTTGCACCTTAACCACAAGTAAGTAAGAAATCTACCGAGGGTCTAATCTATATGAAATACTAAATACACACAATATACAGATATGGATGCCTGAAATCTCTTGTTGCACCTGAATTTCATCTGATACCATGTATATAAGGTTAATAGTGTCGCGCCTATTTTCAATTTAATATTATCCAGCGTGGGTGTGTCCCAAAGGCTTATTATACTTTGGATATATTTTCAGCCACAATATACCATTTTGACGCCAAACTTCTAGAGTATGGAGAATGGACTTGAGATGAACTTTGTCCTCCATTGCTACATAGGGAACGGAACTTATACAAGTTGGCACATACACGCTAAAGTTACAACAAAGATTAAAATAAATCCCAAAAGGACTGTGAAATCACAATCTTTGGGCTTTTTAACATTCCTGTAACTTAGAGGGTAGGCTATAGTGTTTGTTTTGTTTGGAAATCTCAATTATATTTCCTTTGAAATGGAGATGTTTTTTCCATATACCCTACATCTACAGCTTTTGTATGTGTTGTTTCTTTCTTTCACATATAAATGCAGCTCGACTTCTCAGATGTTCTCCTGCCTAGGCCTAACCAAGAATTGTACCGTCGTTCAAGCGGTGCATGATTAGCAGTTGACACGGCTTCTCTTTGTATACTGCAAGTACGGCAGTTGATTATGGCCTGACCACCCTCGATAAAGAGTAGGACTCCCTTATAATCCTCAGTCCATACCCCATGTCCTAAACCTTAAATGAAATATGTCATGATTCTGAATATTTGGAACCATTGGTATGGAGGAAAGCTTAAGTAGCGTTAGATTACATATAAATCAAAATCAGTTGAAAATTGTCCACATTTGTTGAGTATTTTGCCCTTTTATTTTCCGCCTAATAGCTTACTCAAACGTGCCGACAAATCCACAACTCAGGCAAATGGTGACGTCAAGTGATGACCTTCCATATATTTACGTCGTTGTACCATCATATCGCAGTGTTGCCACTTCAATAATCATTAAAACACAACGAAATGAAACAAAAATGTCATTCCTGTAACTTATTTTCCAATTTTTATTATTACTTTCATTATCCATCAATATTCAGTGTCAGCCCACACAATTCGAGTCAACCACGATGTTTTTGGTCATCACTTTGACGTCGAGGAGAGCAAAATTGGGTGCTTTTGTATCGAATGAAGCGTGGCGAAATCCGCCCGTTTTCTTCGTAGTCAAAAAAGCAAATTAAAATGCCTCTACTTTGGTGAATTTTACATCAAATTGTATTATTTTCTGGAATTCGTGATGTATGTACATAATTTTTTATGAATGTAAGTCAAACTGAGCTTGACAAAAATCTGAACATATTTCCTTTAACCCATGAATGCTACTACTTCCTAATTGGACAAAATCAAACGATGCCTATTTGTTAGCCAATCAGCAATATGAAAAATTAAAATGATGAGGCCTGAAGAAGGCTGAGCTTATAGACTTTGGAAAGTGTATTTGAAGTGGTTATTGAATTACCATTGTAATGCAGTTGAAATTTTTGAATGCACAGCTCCAGAGCAATATGGCAAATATTTCTGGAGTCTCGTGACTTAAATATTTCTCCAGATAATTTATGCCCAGGAGCATAGCCAATATGGCTCCTGGAGCAAGATTTGTACTTAGACCCCCTTTTTTTATTTTTCCCAGAATCTTATTTATGATCTAGGAACATTATTATGCTCCAATGCTCCTGGACCATATGCTCCTGGAACATAATCTCAGGCCAAAATCTCATAGAAGCACTCGAACCACTGAACGTACTGCATTGGGCTACAGCCTTCAGTCTCATGCAGAATAGCATGACAAGCCTCTATAAATGTCTCCAATACACTGAATTGCAACTTGAAAGAATTCCAGGTATGTACACATATTTACATATAAAATTAATGACTGCAATGAAATACCGCCATTATTTCTACTCAAGTGCCATGGAAAATGTTTATAGACCGTACTGTATAGGAAATACATGCATTAGCAGCGAATTACGATTTATGTGATCAAATGCCAGCCGAAACGCATAAAAAAGTCTCTCCGACTTGGTGTTTTCTGGATACGATCATGGCATTGTTGGAGTTCATGCGAAAAGACAGTCAGCTCACAAGATTGGTTGAGCCACTGAACTTTATTTGGCTCCAATAAAATTTATTACGATTTTCAACAAACTAAAATAATGGGTAAGTTCATTGAATAAACAATTTTCCCTGTAGTTCAACTATAAAAAGTTGGGGGGGGTCATTTTTCTCACTCCAAATGTCATTTGTGTAGAACCCATTTCTGAGGGCAGGTGCAACTCATAAAAAAGAAATGCGGGAGCTGGGAGCGTTGCTCCGAAAAATGGTTTTAACAAGAATCGTCCTTAAAAACAGACAATCCATGCGGAGCTAGTGTTTGAGCAGGGGTAGGACATGCCAACCTAACAGCAACAGCGAATTCAAATCTAAGGAAAAATTGTTAACAAATCTTGTATATTTATTGACCTCCCGGTAAGATAACAAGATTCATATCTCTGACATGCAGGCCGCAGAGGTCTATAAAGGCCTGTAATTTTACGTTCCCCTTATGCACCGTCACGTGGATTTTGAATAGTAATTAGATTTGCACTAGTGATCTAAAAACCATTTAATTTACAAAGACTTTGTACAAAAATTTACAGTGCTGTAGTTCAAAACCATTCTTTTTGATCATCCTTTCAAATCAAGACATAAATTCAAATTGATCCAATTGGAGCTTTATGTTGAGTAAAATATAGTGACATTACTTTTAGAAATGTTACTTAGCGAAATTTATCAGGCGGAGACCTCTATCATTGAACCGTACCATATTGGCTTTCACAAAATTTAAACAAATTAACCTTGAATCTTGGTTAATACAGGCAGAACGAGCATTTTATATAAAGTCCTACTAAAACGGACACTACATATACTATTGTAACGGTAATGAATGCCGACAAAATGGACTGCTGTTAACAGGTCTGTCGATATGACTATTTCGGGGCGACTTTGGCTGCAAATCAACAGCCAGCTGTGGTGTGAATGGGGGTTATGCACCATGCAAAGTCCAGGACAATGGAGTTCAATTGTATTAACAGACAGCGTGGTTTGCGATGCGTTGATTTCCAGCTATATGTCCGGAGCGAAAATTGTTATATATTTCCTTTTTCACCACGA
>JAMKCH010007208.1:0-61879 GCA_023653785.1 Ophioderma brevispina
ACTCACTCACTCACTCTTCTAGACATGGTTTTCCGACTTTACGGCAAACAGGGAATCCCCCGTTTACCAAAGTTCTTGTACGTGAGTTGAGCGACTTCGGCATATGCACCGCATCACACAGCCCCAATGTTTTTATGTGGTGCTTCAATTACAGAGGGATCTACAAACAAGGTAAAATGACAGCGCTAATGGAAGCTCTCACATTGATTCGTCGTTGAGATCTTTGGATATTCAACTGCTTATGTGGAGTAAACATAAAATAGGTAAGTACAAAACAACATTTATGGTTCAAGATGATAGTTATGATCGAATGCAAAGCCGGGTAACCGATTACGAACGATTTATGGGCAAGAATTGCATTGCGTGGAAGCGCAAATTAGGCCGTCGTAACTTGGTTGACCGGTTAAACGTTTAAAACGAACGGAAATACAGGACCGTGTAAATGGATAGGAAATTAAACGGGAACTCCCAGCCTATATACAATCTGTTGGATTAGCTCATTGCAGGACACAATATGATATAGTCCTCTGAGTAACCAATAAATAGTGTCGCTATATTATGTGAAAACCATACCACAATGAACCCATATTTCTATGGGACAAAAAATTGCCGATACCTGTGGCACCTGTTAAAATATAACTTTGAAGGACTTTGGTGTTCAAAGTAGCCCAATTGGATGGATAAAGCAACATGTTACTGCATGATCATACTAAGCTGAAAAAAAAGTTGCCATCAAAAAGGCCAATTGGGCGTGGATAAAGCAACATGTTACTGCATGATCATGCTAAGCTGAAAAAAAATCTCGTCAAGTTGATGACTGATTTGTAAATTTAAAAAGTGAGGAAAAATTAGCGTACCATAATCCCAACAAATTGCAACCTATGGAAACAGCTTGAACCCAATGGCCACGACCAAACATGGTAGAGCCAAGCTTAAAAAATAAGGGTTAAATTTGTATTTCTTACCATTTCCAATTGCTGAAGTCTAGCCTGTCAAATTGAAGACACTATTGCCAACACGCAATGTGTACAGTGTAGGAAAAATTATTCAATAAGTCAGGTTTTTATAACTTTTTGTGTAATTTAAAAACATGGGATGTTTTACTTGACCGGACCCTCTGCCACTTTTTTTGACACACTATGGAATTCTGAAAACCTTACAGAAAAGTGTGCTTCATTCGTGAAGGGACTCAGAATGATAAGTGTGTCAGAAAAAAAAGTGTGTCAGAAAAAAAAGTGTGTCAGATGGGTCAGGTATTTTGGAAACTCCTAAAAGGTTGCCCGTTTCAAACAGCTGGCTGTTCAAATAGACATTATGCAAATATGATACATGCCTTTCTTACAGAATTTTGATTAGTAATTAATCATTATTCCTTATCACTTATTCGCAATAACCAAATGAAAATGCAGCTGTCAATATTTCAGACTGTGTCTTCACCCTACCCCATCTACCAGTTATCTCAAAACCTCAATGTCCATATTTGGACTAATCACCAGGGGTACACATGGCTAATAATTGCTAATTCAATTTTTTACCATTTCTATAGCCAATGAATAATAACTTTTTCTGTTACGGTTGTGGACATTCTGCTCAGCTACCGCATTAATTGGCTTGTAAAATTATTCTTTTATTAAGAATTTTGAATATCTTTTTTAACCCATTACTACATTTATTTGTTAACAAAGTTAAGCAACAAAGAGACTATTTATCAAATGTATAGATACATTTGCCTCGATTCAATGCATAGTAACCTATTGTACATGATTGACGCTCTACTATAAGCAAACACCGGTTTCAGTATAATATTTAAAAAAAATTAGCAAACAAGCTGAAACTTCAAAGGCAGCAGATCAGAAATTGACTCGGAAATATGTATGCAACACATATAGCTGTATTTTGGAATATTACTCGGGATGCAAATACCTTGACAAACCGAGTTGCACTTCACCCACAAAATATGGGTAATTTTAAAGTTGAGATCATGGACATTTTCATCCTGCAGTCAACGAAATACGGAGATTGGTCTTCAAGTGACTGTGTTTGCCTGAAGAACAATTCAAGAGCCACTGACTCAAGGAGAGATAAATTGAGAGTTAGGCCAAGTAAAAAACTATACTAGTTTCTCGTCTCGCGCGCATGCGTGTTGCGACCGCATCAAAAAAAGTTTTTATTGTTTTATTAATTTCTGTTTTTTTGCTCGAAAATTCATTGAAAATCGGAAGTAAATTTCATTGTAGATTCGCTAAATTGTTAAGTTAGTAGGAGAATTGCACTTTTGGAACAAATATAACATAACCTGTGAGGTCTGAAGAAAAGTAAGTCAAATTTTGGGAAGAGCATTTGTTTTGCCTTTTTGGAAAGGACCATCCCCCCTCTTGGATCGGCAATTAAAAAACAAAAAACAAAAAACTGCCCTCATCCTCCATTTTTTCAAAAAGTTAGGATGAGAAAACAAGTTTTTTTTTTTCTTGGGCCCTTATCCTAATACCTGGCAGCACACAGTTGTTTCACATGTATCTGTACTACTCCAACTTTCTTCAATTCACATGATAATTGTAGACTTGTCAATTAAATGATGAATCTGTTGTCCAGCAAGTTAGATCACAGACTAGTCACACGCCTAGTTAGTTGATTTTTGCAATTTTTAATTTACTTGTCGCACTACTGTCCATTGAACTTTAAACCGATACTTTGCCGACAATCCAGCCTGCAAGTGCCATGAACCTGAAATTTTTCAAGTGAACCGACGTGCTCATCTCAACCGACGAATTCAATTATTGGGGGGGCCGCGCCCCCTGCCCCCACTCTCTGGCTCCGCCCACTGAGCTCATTGGCTTAAACCTTGTTTTTTCCTGATTTTGACACTCCCAAGGGCGGCCTTCCCCCTGGCACCATACCCCCTCTCCTTTAAATGAATTTTGATTATTCCTAGGACTAGAAACGATAATGGTGAATTTAACGACCCAGCAGGTCCCGCAAAGCGCCGCAGCCAGATCCTACTTTTTATTTTTAACAAGCATGCATACCGGCCTTAATTAAGAACCCGCCAAGGAATAATTAATTCCCCCACTCATCTGATGCATTCCTGGAGAAGCTTTCTTGTGGGTTTTGTTTAAATAATGAAAAAAACAATCGGACAGGTGGAATTACCCAATATGTTCTTATAGCCATGATAGCTGTCCATTATCTGGTGACCCTTTGTATTGTCATCCTATCACGGCATAGTATATTTTAACCAGGTTTGTCATTCCTTTCAAGCTTCATCAATCAGGTTTCTTTCTCGGAAGTCATTTAATGCACTCAAATTTGGCTTTTGCCGGGCATTAGGCGATTATCAAAGCCATGATACTTGGAAGGACTCGGTGGGGTAATTGGTTCTTGGTATATTACATGGTTTTTGTCATGCAATTTTACGACTTGAAGGTGATTTTGCTGTAACCTTAATTCTTGGAGAAAATAGACAAGACAAGGCAAGATCTTTTTTCAGATATTTTTTAGCCTCTCCATATTTTAGTCATAACGTGTTGTTCCTAATTACCGCCCCTGCTCTAATAAATTCCCCTACGAATTTTTTGGATAAAACATGCAAGAAAATTGAGTTAAGCTTACCTAATCACATGATTTAATGCCGGGACTGTCGTAATCAGTATCATAATCGATGTTGTGTCCACCATCAAATGCTTTCTTTCTGTCTTCTATCATCCGTCACAAATGGAAACTGGCACACGTAGATACACAAAGAGAGGACTGGCACACGTAGGCTATACACAAAGAGAGAATGGCCAAACTGTGTAAGGTGATTTTTGCAGGAATTTTTGACTTTCCATTTTTGACTGTAATAAACGCCCCCCCCCCTTTGGAAAAATGCACCGCCCCTGGGCGTTTATTAGGAACAATACGGTAAAATTGATTCAACTGAAGGGTCAAAATACCCAATATGAATATCTCTGCTCTTGTTACAGTACCATCTATAAAATTGCTTGATTGCATACAGAGATCTTCTAATTAACATGGTAAGAGCACTATGTTTTGACTTGATTTTAACAAAATAGATATAATTTTTTTATCTTTATAAAGACAAATTCAGGGGAGGGCCAAGAAATCCAAATTTCAGATGTCGCCATTGGTTTAACACGTAAAAGCGAAATCTTGACGAAAAATTCTGAATTTTTTATATGTTGTCAAGGAATATTTTCTTATTCCAAAACCTTTGGAGTTGAAGAATCACTGGAAAAAAGGGTTATTTCTGATTTTTTTTGTATGAATAACGAACAAGGACGAGGTCATATGTGGGTCATGGGAACACCCATGACCGACCCAAATCAAAGCACCCAAATTGGTTTGTGGTTTGCACTCAGTATTGCTGTAATTTCTTTTGATATTTTTGGTGAGTTGCTATAATGAATGAGGCTTGTCCACCACCCCACCAGCCTGCGGACACATTGCCCGGTTTTGTATATGACCAGTCACTGAGTTGAAAGGTAGGTGAACATGCGGTGTGGCATATTGCCGGATATCACACCCAGGGTGCATGATCCGGCCCCCCCCAAATTTTTTGTTGGCCGGTTGTCCGGGGCCGCCTTTTAAGGTCTCGGTGGGACCCAGCGACGAGTCCCTGGTGTGAAAGAATGTGTTTTCAGGCAACTTTGACATTATTTTGACCCATTGTGAGCCTATATTCAGCTCTACCGCATTTTTTTTTTTTTTTATTTCGATACAACATTAATTTTAAAAAAAATTAGACCCCAGTGTGCGTGCTCAGGCACTCCCTTTTATTGGCACCCCAGAGGTGTATAGCGTTGAAACTTCAGATTAAAAGTGGCCACATTCCCACTTTGCTCTTGCCCAAAGATGTTCAAATTACATGACTAAGTGCCGTGAGACAAAGCAGCCATGTCCGTTTCAAATTATTTCTCTCGCTTTCGCTGATTTCCCGTGCGGCAATCATGTAGTATTTTCTTGGCTCTGGAGGACAAACTGCTACCTCTATTAAAGGTCAACCCGAGATTTCAAATAACAGGTGGTCCCTAAAAATATAATCAATTCCTGATTTTTGCACTGTTTTAAGCTCTCATCTATCAAAAATATCCCCATCGTGAAAGGATTAAGCGGAGCCTGTTTCTTTGGTGCAAGAATTGTGAAATTTCTAATTTCCTATAGGAGCAAATATGAAATTCAGATCCTATGTTTTCTAATTCTATTGAAATATTATAAGGCGATACAAAGCACACTCCTTTATCTTAAGTTCTTAATAAGTTATTTCGTAGCCAATAAAAGGATGGGGATCTATTGGGCATCTAATTCTATATCAATTACTCCATATCACAGAAAATATGGATAACTGAAATCTCCTTGCAGCCTTTAACTATGCAGTGAAGACTATGAAAAGGCTTTGTAGAGAATAAGTTTCAGATTGCTTTGCTTTAGAATGCTGATGCTAATGACAGAGACTCCTCCCCATGATCCTTTTTTTTTTATCTTTGCTCCCACATCCCCTCATTTTTTTTTTTTTGGTTTGGGACTTGTGAACTGAGAATTTTGTGAAAGTGGGTCTCGGAATGAATGTTTTGTTGGCTATTTTAGACTTTGGAACTGATTCGCCAAATTCGATGGTTGGGGTTAGGAGCTGAAGGAACTGCAAAATTTTTGCAAAATGTTACCATGGAGCTAAATTTGTGGGTTTTTTTTTAATATAAATTTTAGTGGCTCTTGAAATGGAAGAACCAGAAGAGAAGAATAGAACTGCAGGAGAGGTGGGTTGTGGTCTTGACAGCTGCACAGTCCTACCCGTACTGCCAGATTAGGCCAGTGTCTTGCAGCCTGCTTTTGATAGATGTGTCTAATAAATGGCTCACAATAGACGATGGTTAATGCCAAAAAGTAAAGCAAATTAGAGAAAAGAGTTGGATGTTTTTACATGTCCCTGTGTCATGTTTTACCCATTAAAATGGGGGTCACAATTTTCCTTTTTGCCTTCAGGAAGTATTAACAGATGAAATCGGAGCTTGATTTGGCAGGAACACCACAGGAAAGCCATGGGAATTACCCAATTTGATAAAACGGTCCAATTTATTTTTGTTAACTATTTTGGTAATTCCGAATTCTGGCCTGGAAGTTAAATAAAATTACAACAGATTTTGCTGGCGCATAACCAAAAATCTGTCACGGAAAACTGAGGATCACTTGTGCACATAGTTACTATTAAACAAAACAATTATTATGGTTGAACAATTATATGTGCACTGGATGGGTTTGTAGTAACTATGAGCTGCTATCCTGTGATCAATATTCCATCTATTGCAAATAGCTGTCATCAACAAGTGTAAATCTGCATCTGCAATGTGTAATGGGGGGATGGTAGTCGTGCGTTAAGTGGTGGCGAGTTATGGGCGAGTGACTGTTGACAATGGGCGATGACTGTTAGACCATCGCGAGTTACTGTTAGGGCAATGGTCGGGTAACTGTTTGACCAATGGGCGAGTTCCTGTTATGCCAAGCGGCGAGTTACTGTTGGACCATTGGCGAGTTATGATTAGAACAATTACTGGTTTGTTGGATTTATTGTTTTAAATTATTTCTTTCTATTCTATTTTATTCATTTTTTAGACAAAGGGTAGTGGAAAAACTAAAGTTGGAAAAAAATTAGTTTTAATACATTCAAACATAACTCACAGTAACAGTAACTCCCCACTGGTCTACAGTAACTCGCCCACATGGTCGACAGTACTCGCACACTGGTCTAACATACTCAGCCCATTGGTCTAACAGTAACGTCGCCCCTTTGGTCTAACAGTAACTCGCCACTGGTCGAACAGTAACTCGCCCAATCGTCTAACAGTAACTCGCCCACTGGCAACAGTAAACTCGCCACCTGGTCTAACAGTACCTCGCCCATTTGTCTAACAGTAACTCGCCAATTGGTCTAACAGTAACCCGGCCATTGGTCTAACATTAACTCGCCCATTGTTCTAGCAGTAACTCGCCCATTGGTCTAACAGTAACTCGCCCACTGGTCTAACAGTTACTCGGCCCACTGGGCTAACAGTAACTCGCCCCTGGTCAACAGTAACTCCCCACTGTTCTAACAGTAATAGCCCACAAGCCCTGCTGTGGGTTCCTATGTTGCCTTCATCCTACCCTCGTGCTACTTCTGAACTAGATCAGCAAGTGACGTTTCAGTTTATAATACAATTTTGGTACAGTCTAACAGTAACTCGCCCATTGGGCTAACAGTAACTCGCCCACTTGTCTAACCTTAACTCGCCACTGTCGAACATCTCGCCCAATGGTCTAACATAACTCGCCCCATAACGTGCCCGCTGACATAACTCGCCTATTATCCATCCCCTGTAATGGGGAGTGCCAGCCAGTTTGTTTTCATGGCTTCTAAGGCATGTGTGTGTTAGTAATATACCAGATGTATGAGATTGAATAAAGATTCAGCAAATGCAGGATGCTCAAAGCACAGCACTTAAGCAAGACTAACCCAATGCAGGAAACTTAAATTCTGCCATGTGGCGTGCCGGGGGGGGGGGGGTCCCCCTAAGTTTCCCTTCCCCCCCCACCCCCCAGTTCCCCCTCCCCCCGGCAGAAGAAGAATATGATTTTTTGCAAAAGTGTGATTTGGGGCCAAAATCACAAAATTTCACCCCTAATTTTTTCTTCCCTCCCCCACTCCCCAATAGTGATGTTACTTGTACTTATTTTGAAGCCATGGGAAAGAAACCCCAAGGCTTCCTGCATAGCCCCCCCCCCCCATAGTTGAGGTTACTTGTACGTAATATTTGATACCATCACCATGAGTTACATAAGCTCATCCACCAAGGACACAGTTCAGTGGGTTTTTCTTGTACATACATTGACATACTGACCTTGGTGAATTTTGGGTATCATTATCATGGCACCAAAAACCAGGGGTGTATTTTTCTTCCTAAGACCTTAGTGATGAAATCTTACTGAATTGGTGCCAAGGGAAGTGAGATGGTTATAGTGAATGGAATGAAGAAACTCAAGCGACCTGCAGATACCAGATTTATAGGAATTGGATAACCCCACTTAAAAATGGCTAAGGTAAATTACCCCCTTTGCATGATTTAGTGCAAATTTTCTTTAATCCTTTAGAGAACTTGTATTACACTTCTTCGTAGTGTGACTCTATATCTTAATTTTTGCTTTCCCTACCACAGACTTACGAATATTAAAAAAAAGATAAAGCCGATATGACACAGTTACCCAGGCATAAAAACTGCCATATTTGCTGATAAATGTCGGCTCTTCACTCCTTGGCTTAATATTCCCTCTCAGCCATGACCACCTAGAAGTATTATTTGGTTAGCTCATATTGTAGCCTCTTAAGAGCATTGCACTTGAACTTTTCACGGGAAATTAAAGGGGATTTTTCCCAATAAAATTGTGGGTTTTTCATGATTTTGTCACCAAAGATTGAAACTTGTATAGGGGCTATGTTTGACAACATCTTGTTTGTGAACCTTTCAATACGAAAGAAAAAACAACCAAAAGAGCTTTAGTTTTGCCATAAAATGTGGATCTCTTTAGTGCCTTAAAAAATCCAATATGCCACTGTGACCATGGCAACCATACTCATGACTACCTAACACGTCAGTGCATTTTTCTTGCTTTTGTAATTGGGCAAATGTTGGTAGGTATACTTGTATAAAGACCAAAAATGTAAAAAAAGAAAATTTGTTACTTTGGCTACTCCCCCTTAATAAACCTGGGTAGGAATTGCTGGTAAGGGCATTACCACTAATGGAATATTTACTTGGTTATTGCCTTTTAACAGGTGTAACAGTCTATTTATTTGAAATTAAAAAGCCAAATTAGCACATTTTGTTGCATAGTGCCCCACAATTGTTCACAATTTTGGGGAATTTGCCCACCGAGTTGTTAATTGTCTATTAAACTAAACCTCGGATATTAAGTTCTCAAATTGGTGTATTTGTCACAAAAGGAATTTTAAGTAGCATCGGCGATCCTTGCTTCTATTCAGTGCTCTGAGAAACGTCCCTCCAAAAGAAATTGACTGTGTATTTGATTTGATTGGATGCAGTTGTTGATCCATCCCTTTGGTCTACCTGTAATTAGCTTGTGTATTCAATGTGATTATTGTGGAAATAATGATTGACTCTGTGGTTTTCACACATTTACAATTCAAACTAGCTATCCAGGGGCGGCACCAGGGTAAAAAAAAAATTATCATAGGAGGGGCGATTACCTCATAACAGTTGAAAACCCCCAAAATTTTTTGCACAATTTATTCTTTTAAACCCCCTTTTTCCCTGAATGTTGAAACGCTCAGGTCAAGCCACCCCCTTGCCCCCCTGAGCTAATCCGTTCATGTACTCCATGCCTTATGCATACATTATGAGCCGTGTATTTATATTTCACCTTTAATGACTGTACCGTCACTTTATAGTACATCCTTTACCTCATTCCCGGGGATCTTCAGACCAAATCTATGTCTTCAGATCACCCAGTAGACTCAGGGTGAGGGCTCTAAAGTGCACACACACTAACACTACTCTATCATAGAGTAGATAAATACAATGCGGCCGACTGACGGCCATCGGTTGGTTGGTGGATTGATAAGTCCCATCTACCTCTTCAGGCACACCACAACTGTGTTGATTCGATGAGCTCACTGGTTACTGTAGCTATGGGTAACTGTTACTTACTGCCAAGCCCATGAACACTTTAAAACTTCCTGCAAAGGAAATGCACTTTCTTGGTTTTTCACCAGATGACCCTCGGTTATAAAATTAATCCTTATACATCCAAGAGCATTGGTCCGGCTGTTGATTTTTCTGAAGTTTTACCGTCACACCGATTTCTGCAGATTTTCAATGTGGCTTCCAAAATAGCATGGACGAGTTATGTTCTAAGTTGCATTAATTGGTCTTACTGGAGAGGAGAATAACACATGAATGAATACGATAAGCTGGGTTTTCACACAGCTCGTGGGAGACACCGAAAAAATTTGTGTTATGATTGTTCTTCAGTCATCACACATTGTAAGTGGGTAAAGAGCGCAATAGCGCTTGCTTTGAGCTACTGGCAAGATTTCCAAGAACATTTGAATTTCTTTCCTTTTAACAACCAAATGTGTACATCTGTCCTGAGCCATGGGTCTTACGCAAAGTCATATCTTGCCTTTCAATACAGTCATCAGCAGACTGCAATGAAATTAGTGATCATTATGAATCTTGTTTTAATGTATGATTAAGGAAGAAAAGCATGAATCTGGCTACAATCATTTGTATCATATTGTGTCGGATACGGCTACTTCACTAAAAATACATAGAATGCAATTTTGAGGGGAAAATTAAGCTTTTCCGCCCTCAGAAACGGACATCGCCGGATAATGAATGATGACGCCCTCTATAGTTTTTTCATAGAACGGATGAACTTGAAACGTTTTCCTAATAAAGCGACATGCTCCAATTTTACCTTTTGCTGTTTTCAAAAAATCCCACTTTAAACATAAATTCCCCAAAAGTCGATTTTATAATAAATTTTAATAATACAGGCCTCCATGACAATGCAATTTCCATAGTTGAATCCTTCCACCCCAAGAACCACAATGCCGTTTTGCAAGGTTGTGCGTTATATTATTTAGCAACATACATGTGCGTGGCGTTCTGGGTCTTGGGGTGGAAGACCGCCTTTTGTATGTTTGTTTTCTGGGGGCCGGAACACTAAATGGAATTGCCCAAAACAACAACGAACCTTTTCATCCAACCATACCATATCACTAAATGGTAAGGCATGCTAATTTACCAAGGCTCTGTTCAGTAGCCTTGGATGACACATGTTACAACAGCTGACCATGCACTTCCTGGGTATCAAATCATACTAAATACCAGGGGATGTATTTTCTCAATACAAGGTGATGAAGCTATTGCATTTGCGCCACTGGGAATTGTAATTTTAACTTAGCTCCTAGTGTCGTTCACTTGCTCCTGATATACATAGCGCGGTCCACTGGGCTCTTGTGTTGTATTCCAGAGTCTGCTGGTGTGAAGATGGTTAATAATTCCAATCTTAGCATCATAAGTTATAGTAGGTTTGAGGTATTTTTATAAATGGCTGCCGCATGTAGCCTCTTTGTAGCTTATGAAGGACAATAGGTTCTATCTATAGGCTTCAGCTTACAAACATGACAAAGGGCAGCTATGCAACATCTTCCTGTTCTTCCTACAAGTAATCAATGGTCATTAAATAGAGGCTTTGCTTTTTCCAGATAGCATGCCCCGAAGTTTCTCAGATTTTCTCATTTTTTTCCTTGATTCACGTGATTTTGGGGGATAAACAAACACCTTGGCGTACCTTATAAAGTAGTTGGTCAACCCGCTCAAATTGATGGTGAAATATAACTATTATGGTTATAAAGGGCCTCCTTCTCTCATATCCGGGATCCGGGCGACATGTCCTTCACGTTCCTCCCATTTCCCCCCCAAAATGTCTTGTGTCCACAACCCCTAAGTACCAAATAGAAAATACAAATGTTTTATGAGTACAGCTTGTAAACACTAAATTTCGAAATTAAAGTGAATATCTGAAGGAGCAACCTAGTGTTTTTTTCGTCAAAATTTGGCATATGTATTTTTTTGGTTTTCCTGGTAATGGTGGCCAGGTGGAAAGGAATAAAATATTACTCTTAAAACATAATTTCTGAACCAAAATGCGCCATCAGAAATAATGGATGCAACTCTGAATACTATTATTTGGAAAAAAAATATAGGCATAATTACATAATAAATTATAAGCAATGCAAGTTAGGATTTTGTTGTCCAGAAAAATAATACTAAGTCTTTCATGCTCAATCACCAATATTTGAAGTCATTATTGCCCAAAGTCAGTGTATGTGGTTTTAAACTAAGCTGCTGTTTATCTGCAATAAATAAACCCAATCCTCAAAGCAATTTAAAGTAAGACTGAAATTTATCTCGGGGTAAACCTTTAAACAGTGGGTAGCCAGAGGGGGCAATTTTTGTTCCCCAATAATTTTGTCAATCCCCCAGTCCCCCCCCCCCCACCCAGAAGAAAAATGACAAATTTGGCAAAAATCAGCATTTAGGCCAAGAATCACAACAAACTTTGGCAAAAGTCAGAAGTTTAGGCCAACATGTTGAAAATTCGTGAATTTTTTGCTCCAAAATTTAACTCTTTTGCCCTCCGTTATGCCCCCCCCCCCCCCCCAAAAACAAAGAAGTCTCACCCCACCACTGCTGGCACTGCATGAGTTTAAACACATTCCTCTATGAGGTTTGTCATCAGTATTACCTTTCATCTTGTGTCTTTATGCGTTTCCAAAGCTCATCTACCCATGGCAAACAGTTCAGTGTTGACTTGTACATACATTGACATGTACTGACCTTGTTGCAATCTGGGTATAATATATCATACCCATAAAACCAGGGTGTAATTTTCTAAATACATTGGTGAATGAAAGCTACTGACTGGTCCAAAGGGAATTGAGACTTTACATCTCGATATGTTTACCTGTACAATGGCACAAAAGGTTCAAAGGTTGCATGTTCTATCTTTGGTAGAAAGCCCAAATGGATGTTATGATTAAATGCTTATCAAAGTAGATTGCTGCACCCACATTGTGTCAATGTCCAAATTAAGTGACAAATTATTGCACGGCAACTAAATAATATAATATAATTTTTTTTTTTTTTTTTTTAAATTTTAATGAATTTGGCTATTTCGCTTTGATTAAACATCAAATTATATGTTGCAAATGGGTGAATTTAAAACAATGGATATATATGTAAAGAAGGATGAAAAATAGTAGGGGAAATACAAAACTTGGTAAAAAATAATGGAGAAATCATGTATGGTAGTGGAGTGTATTCTGTTGTATCATAAAAATAGTCATGTATGTTCCTACATCATTTCATATTTGTTGTTCCTTTTGAAGGTGCAATTTGGCTTTTTTAGAGTATCATGAATTCTCCATCTGGAATGTGTATATTACAAGGCATGTGCACCTGAACAGTACAGAACATAAGCTTTCAATAATGCACACTACAGTGACAGAGGGGACAGGTGTTATTCTACATTTATCTGGGTTTTCCTCAATCAAACAAATTATTTCCTTTAAAACCCATATTATAATGTGGTGTGTGGGCCTCAGGGTGTACTGCAGATGGGTGCTGGTGGGTGCTGGGCTGATACTATATGTGGGCGGCAAAAAGCATTAATAATCCGATTATCGATTACTCAACTTCTAACATGGCACGGTGAAGAACATTTGATGAGGCATGTGCTGTCTACAGTTGTTACGTTATGATAGTAATGAGCTCATTTGCATATATTGAAGAAAAAACATTACTTCCACCCTACAGACTAAACTGGTCCTCAATGAACTTCTATGTGGCATGGGGATAGACAATGAGGGGCCATATCTTATACATTTTGGACAGGTATGAATATTATTAACTCATTGCATATTTTAAAGAAACTTCATAATCCAACTCTACAGACGAAACCGATTCGTCAATGACCTTCTAACATGCATGGTGATAGAACATGGCCAGGTTTTGTGTGCTGGTATCTGTTTTGGTTTAGGTTATGGATCCATAATGAGTCATTTGATATTTTCAACACTGAATGTCATTAAACCACGTTTGTGGGGGCGTCTTAATTATGCACTGTATAATTCTTGTCTAGACATGTTTTAGGATAAAACTTGTGCTTACATACACGGATGCTTAGAATACTAGCCTGTATTGTTATTGCTTTATGTGGTCTTAATGTCAAAGAACAAGTTTAGATTTCATCAGAACATTGATATAGCTCCTGCTGGTAATAAATCTACTCCTAATGGGCATCTGTTTATATCTTCTACTTAACATTTCCTCTTTCCTCGCAATTTGATGGTGAGCTCTGTTTGAAATGACCACATCTGTGTGTGTGCGTGTGTCTGTTTGCCCTTTTCACTCGTGAGGTTGGGGTCGTACGCCCGTGGACTTAGGTGGGTTTAATCCAATGTATTTATTTTGGAAATAATAATGTGACTCTGTGGTTTTTACATTAACAATCAAACTTAGCTAATCCAGGGCAGGCACCAGGGGTAAAAATCATAGAGGGGCGATTACCTCATACGTAAAAAATCCTAATTTTGCACAATTTACTCCTTAAACACCCTGGCCCGTATTCTCAACGATGTTTAAAATAAACGACGGTTATGCACTAAACTGTAGTTATCTAAACGCACTGTTTAAAAACGCAGGTTAAATATTTTAACACGTCGTTTTAGCTAACCACTGTATTTCATTCAGCGCCGTAATATCATCCACCGACTGTGACATTATCTTCGCCTATATCATTACGTGTGCGGGAACAATATTTATATGCCATACAATGCCTTCCGTAGTTGTAAATGCACGCATGAAGCCCCACGGGTAAATTTCAAGAAGGTCTTGTAGCGTTACGCAAGGGCTTTAGAATTTGTGATCGAATGAGGAGACAAAAGCTCCGGGCCTATTAAAACTGTTTTTGTCGTTGTGCGCAGTGCTCTTCATTCAAGACTGCATTATACATATAAACACGAGCATTGAAAATATAAGACAAAGGAAAAATGACGAGAAGAAAATGAACGAGGACTCGGAAAGAAAGTATGAGAAATAAAGGAGGTAAACTGGTCTAACCACGAGTATCCAATAGAGCTGAAAATATCAGGCATTTTGATGTGAAAACGTTGAAGTTTAAAAAACGACCTAAACTACCAGCCCAAGCTTATGTTTAACACGTTTTAGAAATGTTTTACGATGTTCGGCTAAAATTTGAACAGCGGTTAAAGTAACATGGTTTGAGAATGAGTTTATTTAGCGGCCGTTTAAATTGCCGATTAAACAGTGATTAGCGTTAAACATCGTTTGAGAATACGGGCCCGTTTTTCCTGAATTTTGAAGCTCTCAGGGGGCAGCGCGCCCCCTTGCCACCCCCCTGTGCCGCCCCTGAGCTAATCCAGTCATTGTTACAGCCTTATGCATAATCATGAATATATTTCCATTTCACCTTTATGACTGTACTGTCATAAGTTAGACATCCTTTGCCAAGTGTGGTACATTTTGTGACCCCACTTTGTCTGCTCCCAGTTGAATTCAGCAGCCTCGACGGAATAAAATACAAGTATTCCCTGCACTTTATTCTGTCAAGGCTGCTGAATTCAACTGGGAGCAGGCACAGTGGGTGCCCAGGAAATGTACAACCCCTTGGCCTATTCCGAGGATCTTAGGACCAAATCGATGTACTTTATGATAAAACAAAAAAAAAAAAACCGGTGAGACCGAGGAGCGAGCGCTAAGGGCACACAAAACTACTAATGTAATAGAGATTAGATATATAAACGGCTACCAAACCGACGGCCATGGGTGTGATTGATTAAGTCCCGTTACTCTTCAGGCACACCACAACTGTGTTGATTCGATGAGCTCACTGATGGATGGACGGTAGCTACGGGTAAATGTTACTTACTGCCCAAGCCCATTACTACTAAAACTTCACAGGCAGGAGGAACTTACACTTCTGGTTTGAATTTGCCAGGGGACCCTCGGTTATAAAATTTCCTTATACATCAAGAGATTTGCCGGCATGTGATTTGTTCAGAAAGTTTACCGTTCACAGATTTGCAGATTTTCATGTGGTTCCAAAATAGATGGACTAGTTATTGTTCTAGTTGAATATGGGATTATGGAGAGGAGAATAAACACATGAATGATACGACAAGGTGTGTTCACACAGCTCGTGGGAGGACACCGAACAAAATTGTGGATTACGATTTGTTCATTCAGTCATCACGCATGTGTTAGTGGTTAGAGCTCACATTAGCGCTCGATTATAGCTACTGAAAGATTTCCAAGACATTGGTATTTCTTCCTTTATAACGACAAATGTTACCACGGTCTCCTTAGCTAAGGTCTCTACAGCAAAACATCATATTCTTGCCTTTCAATACAGTTCATCATCAGACTTCAATGAAAAGTTTTTTTGAATTCTCAGTGTGTTCAGCCAGGGTGTGGATCCAGGATTTGAAAAACGTCAATTTAACTTTGCCTCTGTTCCCCCCCCCCTCAAAGAAGATAGAAGTCTGCACCACCACTGTGGTGCGCCATTGAGTTTTAAACAGACAGTCATATTTGAGTGGTTGTCATCAAGTATACAATTCTTTGTGGTCTTACCTATGAGTACAATAGCTCTATCTACCAAGGGCACAGTTCATGGGTTGTACTTGTACATTACATTTACATGTGAACTGACCTTGTGCGATCGGGGTTAATAGATCATACCAATAAAAAAGGTGTGATTTTCTAAATACATTGTGTGTGTGAGAATGAAAAGCTATCTGAACGGTGCCAAGGGAATTGAGACTTTCTTAGCTAATAGTGTTACCTGGATAGCAATGGCACCCCAAATGTGCGTAGGTCTGTGTGCTATCTTCAGTAGAAAGCACCAGAAATGGATTTAGGATTAAAAGACTTATAAAGTAGATTGATGCACACACATGTGTCAATGTCAAAATTAAGTGACAAAACATCAAAATAATAAAAAACTTAAAAAAAGCAAAAAATAAAAAAAATAAAAAAAATATGCAATTTAAAATGACTTGGATAAGTTAGCTTTGATTAAAACATCAAATTATATGTGCAAATGTGAATTTAAAACAATGGATACATGTAAAGAAGATGAAAAAGATGGGGAAAAAAACATACAAAAACTTGGTAAAATATATGGAGAAAAAAGGAAAATAATGGGTATGGTAGTGATGTTGGATTATGTGGTTTATCATAAAAATGTCATGAATGGGCCTACATCATTTCATTTGTGTTCCCTTTTGAATGGTTGGCATTTGCTCTTTTTTTAGGAGTATGCATGAAATTAATCATTGGGAATGTGTATATTACAAGGCATGCTGCACTGAACAAGACTGAACCAATAAGCTTTCAATAATGCAACTTCAGTGACAGAGGGGAAAGGTGTTATGCTACATTTAAATCTGGGTTTCACTCAATCAAACAAAATTATTCCTTAAAACCCATTATATGTGGTGTGTGGGCTTATGTTGTACTGCAGATGGGTGCGTGGTTGGGGGGAAGGGCTGATAGGTGGGCGGGCGGGCGGATGGGCAGCAAATGCATTAATCCGCTTTACAGACTAAACTGATTACTCAACTTCTAACATGGCACGGTGATAGAACATGATGAGGTCATGTGCTGTATACAGTTGGACAGGTTATGAATATTAATGAGCTCATTTGCATATATGAAGAAAAAACATTAATCCACACTACAGACTAAACTGGTCACTCAATGAACTTCTAATGTGGCATGGTGATAGAACATGATGAGGAGGCCATATGCTGTATACATTTTGGACAGGTTATGAATATTATTAAGCTCATTTGCATATTTTAAAGAAAATTCATTAATCCACTCTACAGACTAAACCGATTCGTCAATGAACTTCTAGCATGGCATGGTGGTAGAACATGGCAAGGTTGTGTGCTGTATACTTTTTGGTTAGGTTATGAATACTAATGAGCTCATTTGCATATTTTCAATGAATGTAATTAAACCACGTTTGTGGGGGCCATCTTAATTAAGCACTGTATAATTCTTGTCTAGACATGTTTTAGGATAAAACTTGTGCTTACATACACGTATGCCTAGAATATAGCCTGTAGTGTTATTGTCTTTAATGTGGTCATTAAATGTCAAAGACAAGTTTAGATTCAATTCAGACATTGATATAGCTCCTGCTGGTAATAAATCTACTCCTAATGGGCATCTGTTTTATCTTCTACTTAACATTTCCTCCAATTTGATGGTGACTCTTGTATGAAATAGACCACATCTGTGTGTGCGTGTGTCTGTTTGCCCTTTTTCTCAGAGGTTGGGGTCGTACGCCCGTGGAACTTGGTGGGTGGGTGTAGCCCCACAAGCCGGGTAATCATGAAAAATGGGATTTCAGACAAGTAGAACCTGTGACCGCCTGGTATGTTTCATTTGAAAGAAGGAATGAATGAGTCTACACTCTCCAAATGGCTTAAAATTTGGCCTGATGGAATTTGATTTTGTTAGTTATGAGAGGGCATTAAATTTATTTCCCCAAATTTAATGCAAATTTCATTTTAAAGACCCCAATGATTTTGATTTAGAATTGTGATTAAAATGAACTCCAGTATAGGTAAAAAAACCCCTATTTTTAGCAATTACTGCTAAAACCCTGTCTGATATTTTTGAAACTCTTAGGGGGTGGTTGACTCCCCTGCCACCCCCCTGTCACCACCCCTGACAGAATACTTGGAAGGAGATATGGAATATAGGGGAACCTAAAATATTTTTATAAGTCAAAAGTGGGACCATACCCTCATAATTTCTAAAACCAATATTTTTGCATGGTTGCAATGCTTTTACATGTGTTAGCACCAACCTGAAATGCTAAAGTCCAAATTGACTCCTTTGTGTGTAAGACCATTTCACAAGAAAATATACTTCGGAGTTGATTTTCTAAATGCATGCAAGCTGTTTGACCAGAGGGCTTGTGTTTGAGTCAATCCCACCATGTACCCCGGTTTTGGAAAAATTTCCATCACGAGGGTCAGTGATCCCACACAATAATTGCTCTGTTCTAACATACAAAAAAATCTGACACTTTTATGCTTTTTAGCCCACAAGAATTAGTATTAGGAATTTTTACCATGATCATGGTGAAGTATCTTGCGGGTTCTTAAAACTTTTGGAACACTTTTTCTAATTACTGATATGTGTGTAATACATTACAGGTATGGCCATTAAATTGCAATCATGGATTGATTCAAATGCCCTCTTCTGTTTGACCAATCCACTTGCCCGTTGTGGTTATGCATCAAGAATATGAGTTAATGGTGGTGTTCATGTAATATAGGTGAATTAAACACATTTGGTGACAAACAAATTAAAAGTGCATCCACATTAAAGAAAACAAAATCCACAGCATTGAGTTTAAACAGCATTCATATATTGAGGTGGTTGTCAGCAAGTCTTACAATTCATTTGTGGTATTCCCATTGTAGCATGCACAACGTTCAAAGTCTGCATGTGCTATCTTCCCTAAGGCGTAAATCCCTGGGGGGGTGGGGGGATAATATCCCCCCCAATATTTTGATGATGACGGGATGGTCAATACGATTCATCCCCTCCAAGTGTATTGCCCGCGTTCATGGCGTTTTTGACCAAAAATAAACTCATATTTTACAATTTTAGTTTAAAAATGGTCAATTTCCGCGCGCATTTAGCGGAGCATTTTGTCTAATTACAATCAAAATTTAACGATTTTAGCTTCGAAATGCATTTTTTGCGGCTTTGCGCGCACAGGTGCTAGTAATGCATTTTTTTCGGCAAAACCTGTTTATTCATAAAGTTCATCAACCCCATCCCCCCATGTCAAAAAGAAATTTACGCCACTGCTATCTCGGTAGAAAGCACCCAGAGATGGATGTTATGATTTTAAAGCTTATCAGTAGATTGATGCAACAACATTGGGTCATGTCAAATTAAGTGACACATTATGCCAGTGAACTAAAATAAGTAGAGAGACTGATAATACCAGAACTATGAATTTAAAATTGAATTTGGATAAGTAGCTTTGATTAAACATCAAATTATATGTGCAAATGAATAAACAATGGATTACATGTAAAGAAGGTGAAAAATATGGGGAACAATACAAAACATTGCAAAAATAATATGTGGAGAAAATTTTTCATTTGTGTTCCCTTTTTGAAGGTGGCATTGAGACTGTTGTTTTTTTTAAGAGTGTAATGAAATTTCATCCATGATATTACAAGGCATGATGCCCTGAAACAAGTACTGAACAATAGCTTTCTCTATAGCACACTACCAGGGTTCGGTGTGGGCACCAGGGGGGGGCAGGGGGGGGGGCAGCTTGCCCCCTGAGAGTTTCAAAAATACTAAATGATCGTCTAACATGGAACTGTGATAGAACAAGATGAAGTCATGTGGCTGATTAATTTTGGGACAGTTATGAATATTAATAGCTCACTTTGATATTTTGAAAGAGAAAATCATTAATCCACTCTAACGACTAAACCGATCTCAACGAAATTCAACATGGCACAGTGATATAACTGGCAGGCGTCATGTGCTGTATACTTTTCTGGTTGGTTATGAATATTAATGAGATCATTGCTATTCAATATAATTAATTAAACCACTGTAGGGCCATCTAATATGCACCGCATAATTCTTGTCTAGACATGTTTTAGGATAAAACTTGGGTTACATACACTTAGCCTAGAATATAGCCTGTAGTGTTATGCTTTAATGTTTGGTCATTAAATGTCAAAGACAAGTTTAGATTTCAATCAGACATGATGTAGCTCCTGTGGTAATAAATTCTACTCATAAGCGACGAAAAAAGAAAAACCTGTTTTACGGGCGAGCAGACCTTAAGAGAAGGGTCGGCCGGTCGGGCAAATTTTTTCTTTTTTCATTTTTTGTTCTTTTCTGGAAGCTCCAAAATCTGGCCTAAAATAGCCCCAAAATTGAAAAAATCAGATTAAAAAATGAAATTTTTTTACAACACATTCTGATAAAACAATATTGCCAAAATTGAGAAATTTGGGCTAAAAAACAGGCTTGTTGTACATGATTTTTTGGAAAAACTAAAAAAAAAAATTCTGCAAACTGAAAAATCAGGGTCGGGTCGGGCCGTAAAACAGGTTTTTTTATTTTCGTCCGCCTAATGGGCATCTGTTTGTTCTTTAACATAACATTTCTTCATTAATGGTGACTCTTATAGAAATAGGCCATGTTTGTGTGTCTGTCTGTCCGGCCTTTTTCTCTGAGGTTGGGGTCGTACACTCACAGAATTGGTGTGGTGTGTGTAGCCCCACAAGGCCGGTAATCGTGAAAAATGGGTTTCAAACAAGTAGAACTTTAAAAAAAGTCACATAACGCAAAAAACCTATGACTGCCTTACACTTTAAAATGTTCATTAAAAATAACAGCGATTTGACTGGCAGCTGGGACTAACAACAGTTAAAAAACCACTTTTTTTACAGTTCAAATTTGGCACGTTTCGAGTCCCTTTTTTTACAGTTATTTGCAATTTGAGTCCCCGAGGACGACAGTTCAAACGCCGTTATTTAAAGATACATTTGAACCGTTTGTAGTATGTTTCATTTGAAAGAAGGAGAATGAGTCTCACTCTGCACATGGCTCAAAATTGGCCTGATGGGAATGTGCTTGTGTTTGTTATGAAGAAGAATTAATGCAAATTTTAGTTTAAAGACCCATGATTTTGATTTAATTGTGATTAAAATTAACTCCTATATTATGCGAAAAAAAACTATTTTACTGCTTAAAACCCCTGTTCTGTTTGAAACTCTTAGGGGGTGGTGACTCCCCTGCCCACCCCCCTGTAACCACCCTGACCAGATACTTGGAAGGAGATGGGAATATAGGAACCTAATACTCTTTAGTACATCAAACAGTGGGGGACATGCCCCTAACATGTTCAAACCAATATTTTTGCATGGTTGCAATGCTTTACATGGTTAGACCCAACCAGAAATGCGAAAGTCCAAATTGACTTTGTGGTAAGCCATTTCAAAGAAAAACACATAGAGAGTGTTGATTTTTTCTTAAATGCATGCATGCGTTTGACCAAGAAACTTGCACCTTGTGGTGATAGTAATGGTTATAATGTGGTATGGTTATGGTAATGGTATAATTAAGGAGAATTAACACATTTGGTGAATCACACAAAAATTAACATTTAAAGTGCATCC
This sequence comes from Ophioderma brevispina, assembly GCA_023653785.1. Classification (NCBI taxonomy): domain Eukaryota; kingdom Metazoa; phylum Echinodermata; class Ophiuroidea; order Amphilepidida; family Ophiodermatidae; genus Ophioderma; species Ophioderma brevispina. The sequence continues at coordinate 21,824 of JAMKCH010007208.1, forward strand.
AAAAATATAAAAAGGAACAAAATCCCCGGGATATAAAAAAATAAAAGGGATACTCTTTTACAGCCAGGACTTCTGTACAATGCTATGTTTTGTGTCGTCTGCAAGAATGCAGAAGACACATGGATTACTCTGGGTGTATGTATGTGGATCTGTTTGGTATCTGTGTGTGTCTGGGTCAAAATGTAACCCTTAATATGTTGCATGCCCTTTGAGTTCCGTAAGGACTACGATTGATTTTAACTTGGTGGAAAGGAGGGGCGGGTGGGTGACAGTGGGTGACCTCATGTGACATTGGCCAATATTCACAAAAACTGCGACGTCGAACCGCGACCGCAGGCGACACAAGCGATGTATTTTTTTGTATGTAAGTTCTATTTTGTTCTTCGTAGGTATTAGTCCATCACCCGAGGGGGTTTTGAATGAATCCCATGATGCACATTGCAATGGCATATCTGTACTTGTACTAAACATTTTTTTTTATGTCAGTACTTAGGGAGAAAAGTGCTGCAAAAGTTTAAGAACTCAGACATTGCATGATCATGCTAAAAATTCCATAAGTACTAACACTTTGTGGGCTAAAATAAAGCGCTAAAAGTTGGGGTTTTGTGGTCAAGAATAGGATTTTTTTATTTTTTTGTATCACTTGACCCTTTTGAGGTGAAATTTCCCAAAACTGGGAAGTGTGGATGACTTAATACACCCTCTGGTTCCATCACCTACAAGATCGAATCTGTGGTAGAGGGATGTAACCCTCTACCACAGACCAAAAGTAATTGCCTTTCAAACAACACCTTTGACAAAATACATTTCTAAAAAGTTCATTTAAATCTTTAAAAAATCCTTTTCAAAAATTAAGTTATTCATTGTACTTATGCCCCAAAGGCATGGTTAACATGTTAATGAAACTAATCTACATACCACTTAAGCTTTCATTCACCATAAACTGCAAATTTTCCATGAAGTTTCCGATAATATTACGTGCACCCAGTAATGTTGTCCAACAATTCACGTGTATTATACTGAACTTCAATGACGGGACGTATAAGGTTCAGTGTCAAAACTACTTTTACCAAGGGGAAGACTAATCCAGTTTTGTTCATTGCACATTTCCCGAAATTCACCATGTTCCGTTACCAACATTCGGATAGCACTTCGCACATATCACATGGACACAGATTCGATCTGTGTATCCCAATTCACTAAGATCCAAATTGAAGGAAGAGGAAGTTTGTTTTTGTAATTTTAATGCATGTTGCGATGTGAGATCTTTAATTCAATATAAACTCTAAATGTAACCGAGTAGAAAGCGGGAAAAAAAGTGAAGAGTGAAATGGAGGACAGTGCCTTTTTGATTGATAAAATTTCAATCTGAAATGAGCGTGAAGTGTTGTTTTTCAATTCTAAAGGAAGTGGATTAATATTGTTATCAAAAGTCAACTTTCACTTCAAGAGTGTTTTTTTCCACTCATAATCATGTTGTCCCCTATTTAACTCCCTGAATGAGTGGAAATATCAGAGTCTTTTATTACGTTTTAGAGAGTTATGCGGCCTTATGACCTATGTATGTATGTAGTAACCTTCTACATGGCATGTCTATACACTTTCTCCTTACAAGACATTCAATGACACAGTACTACCTCATCTTGGGGCCGCCACTTTCCTTTGTAAAGGATTTTATTGACTCAAATCCCATAATGCTTTGAAATGTGCCTATACTGTGCACTGTAACTAAATATCTGCAAGTACTTAGGGATAAAAATATTTAGAAGTATTTTAAGGCACCCAAGACATTCAATGATCATGCTAAAAAAATAGTAAAAGTACTAGCACTTTGTTGGCTAAATGAGCATAAAAGTCTAGGGTTTTTTAATGTGTTAAGAATACTTTCGAGCCAACCACCAAAGCACAAGCAACCCACACGGCAAACGTGCACCGATGAAGTATGTGGTTAGAGAATAGGATTTTGTGATATCACATGACTTGAGTGAATTTCCCAAACTGATGCATTGTGGATTGACCAACACAACCGTCTGATAGCTACTATCGAGAAGGCATGGACTATCTTGGGCAAGTGCCAAAGATCAGTAGAATTATACATAATTAAAGTATTTTATCATGCATATATCATCTCTGACTGACGATATTTAATATTTTCCCAAACTGGAAACCCTGATGAAATTGTACAATCTTTATTATTTCACATCTGTGTATCACTTCTAAAAGACATATTGATGTAAGTAATGTAGATCAATACAACTAGCAATTGGAATCAAAATATTTAATTTTCAAATATTTATCATTGTTTTCTGATTTTTTCCTTCGCACTTCTGTTTTGTTCTGTTCAATTTTATGAAGCATATATGCCTGTGATCCCAGTTCAGCATGTAACACTTCCAAGGTTCTAACCTAAAAAAACAGTGACATCGCTGTCAATTCAAAACCAAACTAAGTACAGATAATCTAACACTTTTGACATGTGTACAAAATGGATATTTGTTGGGGAAAAATTATTTTGTTATAAAGCTTGAATTCTTTGCCTATTTCTGGCTCCTTTTTGATTTTGTTTTTTGTTTAGGGCAATGTCAGGGAGGGGGAGAGCTTCATCTGGTAAGTAACGATGCCTCCCTTCCCCCGAAGCCTGGCACTGGTGTGTCATGACAACTGCTTATACCCTAGCAAATATAGGTTCACAATGAAAAAATGACAAAAACCAAAAATTAAGAAAAATAATAACTAGAATAAACAAAAATTATCAACATTTTTGAAAAAAATATTTTTGTTTGTTTAAAAAGGAAATATGTCATGATTTTGAATATTTGAAAATTTGTTATGGATGGAAAGCTTAAGTAACGTAGATTACATAAAATCAATAAGTTGAAAATGTCCAATTTGTTGAGTATTTTGCCCTTTTAATTTCCCGCCCAATAGCTTACTCGAAAACATTCCGACAACTCCACATCGCAGGCAAAATGTGACGTCAAAGTGATTGACCATCCATAATTGACGTCGTTGTGACCATCATTATCGCAGCGTTGCAACTTCTAATAAAATAAAACAAAACGAAAGACAAAAATAAAAAAAATAAAACACTTTTTTTCTAATTTTATTACTTTCATTAATTCTTTTATTTTTTTTATGATGTTTATAAATATATCTAAAAAGTAAAAACACGATGTTTTGGTCATCACTTTGACGTCACGAGTTGGGCGCTTTTTGATCAATGAAGCCGTGGCGAAAAATCCGCCCGTTTCTTCGTATGTCAAAAAAAGCAAAAATTAAATAAATGCCTCATTTTGTTAATTTTACATCAAATTGTATTAATTTTTTCGGAATTCGGGATGATGTACATATATCATGAATGTAGTCAAACTGAGTTGACAAAAATTTGACATATTCCTTTTAAGGGTTACACATTAAGAAAGAAAAAAGATGGACTAATAAATTTTTGTTTGATTTTAAAAAGGACTCTATCTCTCAGTCCTCAGTACTTCCCAGTGGATTCTTGTCACCCAAGTCCCCACCAGAACAGCTTGAAGAAAGATCTACTGTCAGTTACTCCAAAAATTGGTTTTAGCGGAAATTTTAGACTGTTAAATTTTTCAAAATTCAAACTACACAGTTTACGAAACACTTAAACATGACCAAAATCTGGACGTGCTTTTGTATTAATTGACAGCAAAATGTTCACTGCGGCGCAGCAGTTGGAAAATGTTGACGTTTGTGTTGAGCGAAAAAGATGCAAAGATACGACAGTGTGGAAAATAATGGTTTGGCGCGGAATACAGCTGATGTTTCTCTAGTTGGTGAACATCCCACATGATTGACAGCATAAAGCAAATGCCAAGGGTTGTGACCTTTTTAAGGTGGGACGGATCGGACCGTATATTGGTTTATGTAGCTACCTGGTACATGAAGTTTACATTGGTTTTGCAATTGAAGGTTCATTGTATGATAACATGAATTACAATTACAAGCATATGAACAAATGTTGAAAGGGGTATTATATTTTTTCTGTCACTTTTGAGCCTTCTTGCACAAAGATGCACTCAGTACCACTCAAAACACTATTGTGGTGCTGAAGTCATGAAAAATACTTTATATTTCCTAAAATCTGTAAAACATGCTAAAAATAAGTATAAATGCAAACATTTTGAAAAAAAAAACTTCTCCTGCGTCTGCTCCCCTTAAATCCCTTTTTTCTGTGAAACACATTCAGGTTTCTCCTCTTTTGTGAAAAAAATCCGTTATCTTGGAAATATTTGTGCCACCTCCTAAAATCTCAGTCCTTCTTACCCTATATTTTTATCTGGGACATCCCTAAATGATAGTAACTAAGTCAACCATAACAAGCAAAACAAAATAGTGTGTCATAAAAGTTTTTAAAAAATCAAGAGCTTTATAATAGCTTTTATTTGATCAATCCAACATTTTTAAAGGTGCGACAAGTGATGTTGAGGCATCTGTATTTTCATCAGTGCAACAATCAGAATTTTACATTTTATGTACACCGTGATGTGAAATCTCCCGTTACACCTTTAACCCCGGTCAATACCCCTATGAACAACCATGTGGTGATTGGCTCTTACCGACCAGATGACAACCATCAAAATTAGTGCTCATATCTCTATGTAAACCAGGGCTGCAAAATCCACAGTATCTCGGTATCGTTGTTCCCAGAAAAAAAACCAAGAGCCGCAAAAAAAATATCCGAGAAGTATAGTAGGGGGGAAAAAAATCACAAACTTAATTCAAGGTGTCTAATTTTTCTGTCGCCAGCCAGAAAAAATTTTCTGGGAAGGCCACCCATCATTAAAAATAAAAAATAAACATTTTGAATGCATATCGGTGGTTGGATACTGCATCCATTCCATGCCTGTGTTCTATTGAGATTTAGTGTTTAGTCCCAGATCTGCCGGCACATCCTGGACCCCACCCATTAGGGGCTGTGCCAAGGTGCTTGCCAATGCACGCTACGCGTGCAATTGCTGTCAACAAATTCACAAGAAAATTTTCACACATCACACAATCCTTTCCCAGAAAGTGATTTTGGTCTATGCCCTGAGGTCAACCATACCACTAGCTCTGATTTGCTATTATGTGATATTTCTTTCCAAGTAAACCAATCAAAAGAGGCTTCTTAACAGGGGTTAATATCTTTGCAGCAGCAGCCATCCCAGACATGCTAAATAATGCCATGACAAATTTTATTGGAAAAGTTATGTTATGATAGGACCGAAGCAAGTTTTACCATATTTACTGCTGTGAGAAATTAAGCTGTAATTTTGAATAAATTTTCTCCAAATGGTAATGTACAAACAGTCATTTCATGTCAGCCTTTTACCTATTGCTTATAACAATTTGCTATCCCCACCCCCCCATATAATTCCACTTGTAGCGTAACAGGTGTGGGGTGTGCATGTTGCCACTTACAGAGAGCATTGAAATGGAAGAAAAGCTTGAAATCATGCTAAATTGCCATTTTTTGCCTGCTTCACCACAAATTTCACATTTACCAGGAAAATCTGCTTCAACCCCCTCCAACGAAAATCTGCCTCAAAAACTGGATTTTGCCCCTCGACAAGTGACCCCTGTTTTGGGGCTTTTGATAACCCACAAGGGCGTATCCAGGGGTGTGGAGGGAATGCAACCTACACCCGCTAAAGGACACCTCTGAGTGAGAGCACAGACAAAAAAGGTGCTTTGGTTGTGCATGTGCTTCAACTATAATTTGTCATAATTTATGCCACAAATGCATGTTTTGGTTTAATTGTAGATGCTTTGAGGATGGGACATTAACCGCATGGAAGTTTTGTTTTTTTAGGTGATTTTGCGCTGTCGTATCAAAAGAATACCAACCTTATTTTTGAAAACTTAGAATCTTTTCTGACGTAATCTAAAAAAGAGCCTGTGAGCAAGCAAACAATGATATGGCATAGTGACCTAACATTGCAATCAAAATCCTAATTTGTCAAGCATGAGTCAATATGGGATTTTCCCATCCATTTCCCAGACCATTCATGGAACCATCAGTCCATGCCTGAACATTCAAATTGCTTGAGGAGATAGCTGGCTCTATAATAATTACAAGCAAGTATGGTCTTTTACGTTAAAGGATCAGGTGAAACTGTAAAAAGAGTCAATTCAAAAACTGCAGCAAAATATGTTTGTATTCAATTAAAGTAAACATTAAAAAAAAATCGTTTTAATTTATGTAATCAAAGTACATAAAAACTTGGAGGCTAGCCAGTCTGTAGCCAGGGGGGGAGTGTTGGGGGGGGGGGGGGACACAAACAATCCCTACAAAATGTACAACCCCAAAAGAATATTTTTTCTATTTGGGGTATATACAAGTTATTTATATAATTGTGCAAGATTTTTCACCACCATTTTGCAAAAAAAGTGCCCAGCAAAAATTAAATCTGCTATGGGCCTGGAGACTAGCAGATTTTCCCTGTATATATGCATGTTCTGTTTGAGAATAATTCAAACCCTAAAATGAATTTTAAACAAATTAAATGAAATCTTTATTTCAAAGAAAATGCCAAAAGTGATTTTTATCATATAGGTTGCAGAATGAATCCACCCCATTTTTAACAATCACTTGCTTTAAAAATCCTGCCTATATCAGCCACAGTCTTGCCAATACATGTAGACTGTTACATTACAAACAAATTTGATGGTTTCTACAAACATCATTGCCTTTGTGCATGCAGATAATGCTTCTCCATAGTGCGAGGCAATAGCAAGTTCAAATTGATGTCCTTCATATAGAAAAATCACAATGTTTTATTATAAACTGTGGATCCAGAATCATGTATACACCGTATCCTATGGTATGTATATATTTATAGTACGTAAATGTTTATGCATCAAAACGGAAAATCCAGTTTACTCAAACGGAATTGCGCATTATGTGAATATCTTTAGTTAGGTGACTATTTGTACAAAAAAATTCTATTTCAAAATCTCGGAGACAGCCTTTAATATAACTAAATGATTATATGTATATGCAAGAGATGACACTGTCTCTGATGCACCGGAAAAGGTCATAAAGACCACAGAGTAAATGTAGTATAATGCATGATAAATTTGCCGCTTGATTTTACTGGTCACTGTGTTACATAGTACCGGGTTAGCTGACGAGTCTCTCCTCTGTGAATTGTACGATACTATTGCAAACTGACAGTGATTGTGTGTCATGGATTTCGTTGCAATGTATATTATGAGTAATGCAGCTTGTGATAATGACAGTATAGTAGAATTACTGTGACTTCTGTTGTATAATTGCAAGCATGTCATTAGGGATATTTGGTGCCCAGGAGGAAGATGAGAATCAATGAAACTCCCCATTCTAGGAAAGATACACCCCTATTTATTTTATTTTGGGTTGAACAGGCGGAGGGGCTTGTCAGATAAACACTAGATGATTTCCATTTTTGTGTCGCCTGACCCTAAGGCAGGAAGACAATAGGGATCACTTGTCCATGTTGTGTGTTGTTGTTTATGTCTGTGGACGTTGTGGGTCTGTCTGTGAAAAGGGTGTAACATTTGCCGGTACAGATCATAGACTTGAGGATTAAACCAAACTTGGGTCACAGGTGCAACATGCATCCCCCAATTGTTGTTGAGTTCAAAGTGCTTGTCAGAACAGTGACTATGCCTGCTGGTTGTGCAACAACAAGGAAGATGCGGAAGGTGTGAAAGAAATCTGTTGCCCTATTTGGCTGTTCAATACTACACGCAATTTGATTTTTATCTAATTCTGTGTGCTATACAGTTGCATATCTTGGGGGTGCTTTCAGGTCATGCCCCGTAGGGGGTATGCCAAAATGTGTAGAATCAGTTTTGGATTAGAATCCTGCCCCATGTGCCCCCATCCCATCCGGCAAGCCTAAACTGCATGTGACATGCGCACTTTAATTCCATTAAAGTCCGACTCAGAGAATTGTCCTGAGGAGGGCGCCCTCAATTTCAAAAAATCGTGTTTTTTGGCCATGTACATATGCTGTCCTAGACTAATCACTGTGTGCAATGCTAGCTTAAATCGAATTCTTCATATAGAAAATATCCCCACGTTGTTTATAAAAGTCCGATCCGAATTTTTGTTATAACACAGTAGCCTATGGGACGTAATACTACACATAAATGTCTACTACTACTCTGCATCAAAACTAAAAATCCGATACATCTCAAAGTTTGGAACTAATTGCATTTTAGGTTACTATCTTTGGGTTCTAGTTGACTATTTGTTCCTTAATACACAAAAAAATAAATTTTCGAAATCTCTGAGTCGAACTTTAAGGCTGCCGCATCCTAGCTTTCGCGTTTTACACTAAGCCAAATATGGAATTGAACTACCCACTACTGTAAGCTTTTTGCTGCTTTAATTTCATTCCAGATGTTTGGTCTATAGGTTAATGTGACCTGGAGATAGGCACCACCCTATGCACCACAAAGGATTTTGCCTTTTTAACATGCCAAATCAGTTCTGTTTTCACACATTCACCTTCTCACTGTAAGAGACCTATGCAAATACCCTGGAATGTTTGGAGCAAAATCACAACGTACACGACGTCCTTATATCCTCGCTATTCACACGTGCTTGCCATTGATGTGTCATTACACAAGGGGTACTAAGCGTAACGACTGCTGCGACCACGTTTGGTACGATGACCCAGTGGACGCTTATTCGGGTCTTCATGTTCCGTAAACTTCGATTTGAAATGGTCTATTGTTCCCCTGTGATTGGGACATTTTTGTCTGTGTTGGACATTTTTTGTCTGTGATCGGACATTTTTTGTCTGGTGATTTGGAATTTTTGTTGTTTTTCCCCCCACTGTGATTGGAACATTTTTGCCTGTGATCGCAGGACATTTTTTCTGTAATTGGACATTTTTGTCTGTGATCGGAACATTTTGTTTGCTGATCGTAACCTTTTTGTCTGTGATTGGGACATTTTTGCCTGTGATCGCAGGACATTTTTTTGTCCTGTAATTGGACATTTTGTGTCTGTTGATTGGGACATTTTTGTGTGTGAATTAGGACCTTTTTGTCTGTGATTGGGACATTTTTGTCTGTGATCGGGACTTTTGTTGTGATTGGATTTTTTGTCTGTGATTGGGAAATTTTTGCCTGTGATCGCAGGCATTTTTTGTTCTGTATTGGGACTTTTTGTCTGTGATTGGGACATTTTTGTGTGTGATGGGACAATTTTTGTCTGTGATTGGGACATTTTGTTGTGATCGGTACATTTGTTGTGGAATTGGGACATCTTGGACCGCGATTGGGCAATTTTTATACGACCTGGAATTGCTGCTGAGGATAAGTGGGCTGGCGACGGCTCCTGTAAATGAGCATTCTCATGTCATCACTGGCACAGAAAATTAGACAATTCCCATATAATCAAATTTTTCGAAGTCGAGCGGACTGGCTGGCGGACGATCCGGAACAATTATTTAATGAAACGTTTCTGTTTGAAAAGAGGGGGGCATCAAATCCCTTTTTTAGATGGTAATGCATTAAGCTTTTAAGCAATATAGCTGTAGATTCATCATTTTATAGATGTGGTCAAAGCTCACACCCCTTGCCAAGGTCAAAGGTCATGTGAGGTTAAAGTTGCTAAAATAGGCGGAAAATTAAAATTTACCTCATTGAAAAGTTGAAGTTCAATTGGAACCAAACTGAATACTATGGGCAACATGGGATCCCCATTTGTTGATGAGGTCAAAGGTCACAGATCAAGGTCAAAGGGTTCATGTTTAGGCCTATCATTCACTACTGCGACAGGCAGGCGACACAAGGGTCCGAGGGGACGAGGTTTTTTTTTTATTATGGCAACTGAGATAAAAAGCACTATTTAAAAGTTTCCAAAATTCAGTGAGGCTTTTGCGTTGTGGAAGAAACAAGGATGAGCAAGAATTGTTTGCAGACCACTTCAGGATGTGCAGTCCGATGTGGTAAACAAATTCCAAGTTCTGTTAAATTATAATGCAATAATTTAAAGGATGATAGAAAAAAATATGGTGCTATAGATTGGTTTAATAATTATTGCAAGAACAACATCGCGATACAGACATGTGAAACATTGGGGAATGACAACACTGATAAACAAAACGTGTGATGCACAGATTTTTATGTGCATGTGCTTGTGCAACAAGAGTGGACGAGCGCGGGCTGGTGGCCAACAACAGGAAGATGCAGAAGGTGTTGAAGAAACGAAATCTGTTGCAATTTGCTGTTCATTACACGCAATTTGATTTTTATCTAATTGTGTGCGATGACAGCTTGCATATCTTGGGGGAGGTGCTTTCGGGCATGCGCTCCGTAGGGGTCATGCCAAAAATGTGTAGAATCAGTTTTTGGTATTAGAGATCTTCCATGTGACCCCATCCCACGGCAGCTCAACTGCATGTGAATGCTGCACTTTTATTCATAAAGGCCGATCAGAGATTTTCTGAGGAGGGCGCCTCAATCCAAAAAAATCGTTTTGTGTTTTTGCAGTACATAATGCTTGTCCATATATAATCACTGTGTGAAAGTTCTAGCTTAAATCGCATTCCTTCATATAGAAAATCAACAACTTTGTTATAAATTCCGGATCCAGAATTTTGTTATGTATAACAGGATCCTATGGGACGTAATACTTACACATAAATGTTTACTGCATTCAAACAAACACATCCGATTATCTCAAATTTCGGGAATGTGCATTTTACCGGTACTATCTGTGGTTCAGTTGACTATTTTTCATTCTTACACAAAACAAATAAATTAGAAATCTCTGAGTCAGACTTAATGCTGCCCGAATTCACTCGAGCTTTCGGTTTTTACACTCAGCCACATAGGAATTGAAACTAACCCCTAGTAGCTTTGCTGCGTTCATTCCAGATGTGGGGTCTTCGGGTTACGGAAACGGAGATGGGCACCACCGATGCACCACAAAGGACTTGTGACTTTTTAACATGCACACCAGTTCCTGTTATTCACCCTTCGACTGAAGAGACCATTCAACTAAACCTCGGAAGTTTTGGAGCAAAATACAACGTATACGAAGTGCCTTATATACTCGCTTATATTCAAAGATGCTTGCCAAGTGATGTGCATTACACAAGGGTGCTGAAATACAGCTAACTGCTGGAGACCAAAGTTAGTACGATGACCCGTTAGGTCGCTTATCGGGGTCATCATGTTAGTAAACTTCGATTTGAAATGGTCTATTGTCCCCTGTGATTGGGACATTTTTGTTGTGATTGGGACATTTTTGTCTGATCGGACCTTTTTGTCTGTGATTTGGATTTTTTGTCTGTGAACGTGGCGAACATTTGCCCTGTGTCGAGGGCATTTTTTGTCTTTTAATGGGGAATTTTGTCTGTGATGGGACATTTTTGTCTGTGATCGGGACCCTTTTTGTCTGTGATGGGACATTTTTGCTGTGATCGCAGGACATTTTTGTCTGTATTGGACATTTTTGTCTTTGATTGGGACAGGTTGTGTGTTGATTAGGACATTTTTGATCCCTGTGCATGGGGACGTTTTGTCTGTGATCGGGACATTTTTGTCTGTGATTTGGATATTTTGTTGTGATTGGGACATTTTTGCCTGTGATCGCAGGAACATTGTTTTGTCTGAATTGGGACAGTTTGTCTGTGCTTGGGACATTTTTGTGTGTGATGGGACAATTTTTGTCTGTGATTGGGACATTTTGTTGTGATCGGTACATTTGTTGTGGAATTGGGACATCTTGGACCGCGATTGGGCAATTTTTATACGACCTGGAATTGCTGCTGAGGATAAGTGGGCTGGCGACGGCTCCTGTAAATGAGCATTCTCATGTCATCACTGGCACAGAAAATTAGACAATTCCCATATAATCAAATTTTTCGAAGTCGAGCGGACTGGCTGGCGGACGATCCGGAACAATTATTTAATGAAACGTTTCTGTTGAAAAGAGGGGGGCATCAAATCCCTTTTTTAGATGGTAATGCATTAAGCTTTTAAGCAATATAGCTGTAGATTCATCATTTTATAGTCCATTCAGTAGAAGGAGACCGGTGCTCTTCCTTTCTGTTTCTAATGGAGTCAGCAACAAAGGGTTAGAAGAACATACCATTTTTTCCCAACTATTTTTGTTTATTTTTTTACGAAAATCGCCCTTATTAAAAACAAATAAAAAGTTAAAAAAAACACTTTTTCCTAATTTTTTGATCACGTGTGATATCCACCTTTGAATCACGTGCCCCCCCCCCCCCCCCCGTCTGCATTGCTGTTGAAGGATGACACTAGTGTTGCCACCCCACCTTTTGCAGTGGAAAAGAGCCTGTTCTGGAGGTAAGATTTCTATCAATATCTCAAACCCATGAAAGATACCAGACCTGCAAACTCCTCAATCTGTATAAGTTTGTCCCCCCATTTTGCACACTATAAATTTGGTCAGTGATTCCTAGCCCTTTATGGATTTACTGGATACAGCTAGCAAGTACCAATCATTTGTAGTCTTTCTCATGTTCTAAAACCTGGGAGATCTCCAATAACTGCCTTTTGAATTTGCAACAGTGGCTAACCAGCGGGAGCAGGGGGCAAGCTCCCCCATACTTAGAACCGTTATCCCCCTGCCAGAAAAAAGCCTCGGCACCCATTCTTCCCCCCATTTGCAAAGGTCTGGCATTACGCCACTGATTTGCAAAATTTTGAGCATTGTGTTATTAGTTAAAGAAAAGGTATCATCTGTGGAGTGAGTGGAAACGGACTGGGAGAAAATGCTACACCAAAAAACTAAGCTGCCATTTGTAAAAATAATGGACTGGCTTTTATTTACAAAAAAAGATAGGTTTCACTTTTATGAGTGGTGATATGGCAGTTTATGCAAACAATCTTTTTCTTTAGTAGTGTGGAAAAGATGGTTACAATTTGCTGCAAAATTAAAAGCAAATAGATTATACAGTGGGAGAAAAATTACTTGCACCAAGATATGCACACGTTGTGTAAAGGGATGAAGCTCTGTGGAGATTAGCGCATCTTTGACCAATTGTACATCAATGAAATTTTAGCCTTTTTTCGACAAACAGCATAACCCCGACTATGTTTGGGGCTCCGCTTGAAAAAATCTATTTTCTGCCTTTTTTCCCCTTTTTAGGTTTTTTTTGGAATGGGAGGGGGCATCTTCCCCACCCCCTGGTTACGTGCCGGGCCCTGCGGCTTAATTATTTTTAGGAAAAAGAAATAGGCTAACCTGCACCCATTGGTTTCTGTTGCATTTACTCCATCCAAAACAAGTTGATACAAATGGAAATGAACCATGTAAACAAAGGATGCCATGAGGCAGTTCATTTCACAAAAAAATAGCTAAGTTCATACACAAAAGTCAGTGTTTGAGATGGCTTCCCAAATGACCGCTGTATTTGGGAAGCCATCTTAAAAACCACTGACATGGAACTTGTTTGGACTCAGTGAGAGTGAATTTTCAAGCTGATTCCAATGTGGTCATGGAAAATGCAAAATTGTTAAATTTGAAAAAAAAGATCAAACAAAAGTATAGTTGGAAATAATATGTGCAAAATAGTCTTACAAATATGTGCCTATATGTGCTGGCTATGCTGATGTCACATGTCAGGTGGCCATTTTGAGGTGATGATTCCAACACGCCACTGTGTAAACTGACACCACAATGTGCCATATTTTAACCCAGAGGGTGTTTTGAATCAATCCCATGATGCATTAGCAATGTGCCATACCCGTAATGTACTCTAAACAAATGTCAGTAACTTAGGAATAAAAAGTGTTCCAAAAGTTTAAGAACCAACACGGACATTTCCTAAGCATGCAAACAATTGCCTAATACTAACGTTTGTGGGCCCTAAAATGACTGTCTAAAAGTCAAGGGTGATTTATGTGTTAAACGAGTAGGATTTTATGTGATCGACATGACCCATTGAGGTGTGAAAATCCCAAAAAACTGGTGCATTGGTGGATTGGACTCAAAACACCTCTGATTTAACTGATTGTGATGGCAAGAGACAGGAATGGTAATTGCTTGTTAGGAAATAAATGTCTTCAAGAACGCATGTCTGGTTCACGGTTAAGGTCGGAAATAATCAGAATGGCCGAGGCCTCTGGAAAACATGTCATAATCTAAGTGGTCGTTTTACTATCCAATTTAAAGACACTATCAGTGATTGAAAAAGATTTGAAATTTGCGGAAGGAAATCGCTTAAAAAGGTAGTGAAGGAAAGTCTGTAGAATTCTCATAAGTTACCTTTTCCAGTGTTAGAATGAAAGAAAAGGAGAAAGAAAACGGCAGTGTTCCAGATACGAGTCTCCATTCAATTCGTGTTGTAGTAAAGTGTCCGTTCGGACAGTTATGACTAAAATATCCGATGGTGTCCTTATTAGGTTGCTTCTGGTCTTATCATTTATTTTACAAAATAAATAAAAAAATTAAAAAAATGCAAAAATCTGTATTTTTGATGATTTTTTCGATTTGCTGATTTAGCAAATCACTGGATAGTGTCCCTTTTTTTAAGCTTATTTTGTGGTGTTGAAAAATAATGCACAGTAAAAACTAAAGTAGGGCTGTTGATTTGGGCAATATAACCATCACTTGCCCCCAGATTGAGTAGACAGCCATATAATATGTAATGGTGTTTTTCCTCAAATGAAGCTTAAACTAACTCAAAACCTATAAAAACATACACTGAACTCAAAGGCTATAAAAAAGTGTTTCTCTAATAACCAAAAATATATTATGTCTGTAGTTGCTTATGTGTGTTTTGACGCTAGAATAGAGAGCGTAGGTAGAGGTTTTTTAACTGTTATGTGTTATATTATTATAACCAAATGGTTGGTTGATTAAGCTAAATTGGGAATTTTTTCTTAAAGGTTGCTTGTTCCAATTTTGTGTATTGTGTTTCTCTATCTTGATATGAGAAGCCTGCACTTGCACATACACCCCATCAAGTACCGGGGTGGGAAACAACTGCGGTTTTGATGGTAGACACAATGAATGCAAGATGTTGCAAAGCCAGGGGCGGATTTAGGCTTTGTGCCCCCCTTTTTTGCAAAGCATAGGGTCCTTGGCACCGCATAGTGCCTGGCGTATTGTAGATGTATGAAAATGTCCTTTCCACACACCGGGCGCCTTGTAGATTTTGAAGAATGACAGTAACAGCAGGACGCCGGGCGCCTGGAACCGACACTGTGCTAAGTTGGTACTGAACCCTGACCCCCCTTCCCCCGCCCCTCGCCTTCAGAATTTTCGAGTGGGAAAAATATTGCCGAAAATTGGGCGACCTCTCTTATTGAGAAATCCTGGACTGCCCCTGAAGCCCTATTCATAACTGTGCTAAAAATGAATGGTTAACCACTAAAAATGGCAGTTTTTAGACTTTTTGTTATATCTTGGAATGAAAGGATTTGAGGGCTTAAATTTCAGGAAGACACTGAGAAAAATTACGCTATTCAAGAAGATATTCTAAATCAAAGATCGTAAGCTATGTTTATCTGATAAGTAAATTTTGGTTTTTAAGATGATGAAAATCACAAGTTGGGTGGCTATTAACTTTCCGTATACGTACAATCACAAGCAACTTTGGAGGACTTTCACTAGTCTACATATGTCATTATTATAACCATGCTATATCCCACCAATGGTGGGGCTGATAACAGGGGTTCCTGGCTTTACATACTAAATATTGGAGTTTTGAGTGAAAGAGCCCCTCGTTAAACATCGGGAAGAGATCTACACCCAAACAATTATAACAAGATGGCCATGTCAAACTATTCATCTTTTTAGGGGGAACTACTTGGGGAAAAGTGTGTAAGTTGCTATTTTCAATACACCAATCCGATTTTACAGAAATTCAACAACTCCTGCCAGAACAGCTGGGGGCTTCCTCAATTGAATTCACAGGGGGGAGGACATGCAACAACAGCAACGCCAATTTCAAAAACGGCTTCAACTTACGGGTGCTAGTCTGTTTCAAAGATTAACGGTAGAGCGCTCTACGGCATATCGAACGGTTTGAACAAGACTTGACTAAGGACTAATCCTGGTCACGAATATTTAAAAATTAAATGCCGTTATGGAAAAAAGTACACTATTTTGCAGAGGGGTTAATCCAATACACCCGACGGATTTTGAATTTAGTCAATAATTTTTTCTAATTGATCATGGATATTACTAAGATCTTTGAACAAAGGTTTAAAAGATGATTTTTTTACTGTCACTGGGACCGAGACTGCAATAGAAATGCACGTAGCAGTCCCCAAATTACCGTTTGAAAATCCCAATGCCCAAATCGAGCAGGACGTGTCTACCCCCCTTGAATTCACCAAATTGGTTGAAAGCCACATGGCGCATTAATTCTGACCATCACTTGGCTGGTTGAATTTTTTTCTGTAGCGCTGCGAATCAATTAGACCTAAAAATAATCCTGTGTGCACTTTAAAACAAGTGTTAAAAATTTACCACAAAGGAAGTTTTAGTTTTGTGAAAGTTTATTTAAATAGGAATGTCAGAAGTAACTCAATGTGAAGGGTGGTTACTTTGGCTGTAGTAAATTTTATGAGTTTCAAATTGAAAAGTCCCATAGGTTTGGATTCAAAACCCACACCGTCTCTGTTGAAGACCCTGATAAAGTTTCTATAAGGTGTGGTAGGTTTTCAAATAGACCGCCCATTAAAACTATATGGAAACACATCTGTGAAGATTTAGGTATTACCACCTCTGCTGGGAGTATTGACTTCAATTGAACATCCCAGTTTATCACTATTCTTTGGTGTTATATCCATGCAATTTACCCTACAGCTAGGCCTTTATGAAATACACATACAGTGATATTCATTAATCTGTGGATTTGGACACAAAAACGGGAACAATTGGCTGTACACTATTGGGCCGTACATGTAAGTCAAACAATACCAGGGAACAAAGAATAACCTGTTGAAGAGATGAATCTGACAAATCATTTAACCACTTTATGCCTGGTGCAAATACAACACTTCTGTGAGATGAGAACAGGGCTGCTGCACTACGGCAGCAACATTGAATAAGAGATGGGCAAAATTAATGATGATTGTTGGAAATTAAGATTTGCCCTTTTTTAAGGTCTGTGGCTTTGTTTCCCCCTTCCCTCCCCCCGTTTAACAACCACCTGTACACAAGCCCGGGTCACCACCAGCACACCATCATTACCAGTGACCCAGAGCCATCACAGGATTGATTTTTTTTTTTGGGGGGGGGGGGGTGGTGACATTCGAACAAGTGGGACCTTTTTTCTGGTAAAATGGGCATACCCCCCCTAAATTGGTCCATTTCTGGACTTTTTTGAACATTTCATCCATCACCAAAAAGTGGACTTTTCTAATTTCCTCATAAATTTTGGACTTTTTAAATCAAAATTCAGCAAAAAGTTTTGGATCCCTTTACCCCTTTTGGTGGAATTGTGGGGGAGGTGTGAACCCCCTCCATCCACTCTGCGTACGGCCTGAGGTGACCCTATTTGAGACCAGAAACAGATTAAATGGTCACCCTCTCCAAGACAGATGGAATATTGGGTTGGGATTTCGGTATTTTACCGTGGTGATTTTAATCTGGGATTTCATAGTCCATTTGAGCAATTTTGTTGACTCTGGGTCCAGTTTTGATCATGATAATAAATGCCAAAAATCATCATTTCAACACATTTGTGTTATTGACTGATAATTACGATTTGATCCTTAGTGTGAGACTGACAGGGACATCTCTTGATAACCTTATATTTGCATTGTCTAAGATCGGCCAGAGTCCTTACATTTTCTGTAATCTTGGGGTGTATTTGCCCGACCAGATACCCATTTTACCACACCTCCCGTCCGCGAAAAAATTGCAGTTAAAGAGACCTGGCACATTTGAAAAATAGTGCGCCCTCAGATTTTGTCAAAATCAATAATTTTTGTCATGGTTTAAAGCTTTCATCTACAAAATCCCTCACCCCCCGAAAAAAAATTTGATTTAACCCTCGCTACCTGAGGTGCCATTTTTTGTAACAAAATTGCCAAGGTGGGGGTTGGGTTACCACCCCCCTGTGATTTTCGTTCACTGAACACCCATTCCTGTAAATTTTGGTACCGAAGGATAGCTTCGTCGAGTTTCTTCTTTCCTTCCTTGGTACCCAAAATTAAGTACTATAACATCCCCAATTATGACGTCACCATGACGTCATTATGTTGAGGGAGTACGAAAATACTGAATATATGGGAAACTTGATATTTCGCCATTTTAGGGACTCAAACACCTTCTTATAGCTCTACATGTTGTCATATATCAAACTAGTCATTTCCCATCAAGTAAGAGTCAAAACCGCAATGAAATCTGATTTTCCTTACCTTTTTGGCACAAAATTGAATTTCACTGGGTGTGGCTCTATGGAAATGGCAGTTTTGGCTGACGGTGCGAACTTTCTGACGTCATTGTGACGTAATGCCAGGCATGTTTGTACTCATTTTTTGGTATCAATGGAAGAGGAGGACCATAGCTATCTATTGGTACCAATCAAGTGGTCTGTGAATGTTCCTGAGTTTTGTTAGGCATGTTGTTACTTTTATCTTCCGCAGGGGGGGTGGGTTACCACCCCCCCGCCCCCCCAGCCATCACTTTGGATCACCCTGTATCTTACCTATAACCCCTGTGGATGTTTGTTTGTTGATTAAAAGGAGCGGAACATGCAATTGGCAATTACATTAATAATTTGGCACCAAAAAAAAGGGGGTTTTAAAGCAAGCTTGGGGAAAAAACCTGAAGGTGGGGTGGTCCCCCCCGCCCCTTCGGTAGACCGAGGGTTTAGACAAATCAGCTTCCTGTATTGGTAACCGGACATATTTATAATTTAAGCGTCGCCGGCGACGTTAAATCATAACACGCACTCGGAATGCCATTTTTCTCTTACTCTATGCACACTGTTTTACCGGTCTATACCCTTTGGTGGTTTTAATATCAGTGGAGTACGAGTCAAAAATATATTCATGTAATCTACACATTTGTTTGATTAAGTTATGGAAAACTTAAAATTTCCTCACATATTACTTGATGTCTTTATCCTCATATCAATGTCCATATCTGTTTGGGGTATGTTAGTTTTTTATTGTGTAAACTATATCTCTGTTCTCCAATGCCTAGACCTATCATTTGAGAGCACATTGAAGAAATTTCATAATTTGTGAAAATGTGCCAGTGCCGCTTTCAAGTATAATGATAGAGACAGGGGATTCAATGTTTGAATGTATTCATTCTGTATTAACCGTAGTCCTGATATAACTAATGTAAATACAACATTGGGTAAGGATGGGTCAGGTCCGTATCTATATCGCATAAGATAAATCTCAATGATTATGAAAATATATCATTGTCAGAATCTCTGATCAGAATCTAGACATTCATCAACGAAATAAATTTTTGACATTTCTGGCAGATTCATCGCTAACTCGAATCTCCCCATGGACTTGATTGAAATATTCATATTGAATAAACCTTCAAAACGTTCTTGTAGTGGTCTACCCCGATCCATTGAAATTTGAGAGAAATTTGTATCCTAACAAAATCTCCTCACTGTCACTTTTAAATAACGGAAACACATCCTAATCTTGTAATTTGAAGTTGACAGGAAGATATTTATTGCATGATACAAGTTTCTCAAATTGCACTGTCATGTGGTTGTAGACCACCTACCCAGAACGTTTTGAAGGTTTATCTGACAAACAAGTACAAAAGAAAACGCAAACCTTATTTTGAACTTGCACTGCTATCATGACTATGAAAACCATGCTTTGAGTTTCCTGTCCGTGCACGGACAGAAAATACTAAATCATCTTATTACATACAGATGGCATTCTCAGGTTATTCATATTCACCATGACAAACTTCGTTCGTAACAATTACAATGAAGAGCGCCGCTCAATAACTGCATTAACTGCAATGGTGACGTGATAGCTGGGAAGATTTTGGAAATTTTGCAATGGGTTCAGACGTTCGGAGCTTCTTAGACCTCATGTTCAATGATAAGTCGCAATGATAATGGGAAAATCCGGGATGGTCTCGGCCTATGGAAGCTGAAAAAAACATAATTCAAATCAGGCTTTCCGTTGGTGAATATTGGTATTGTTTTGGGTGTTAAGTTCGCCATGAGTCAATCCCCAGAAAATTGGGGGTTGAAAAAGTACTCCTAAATATCGTATATTATGCGTACTATAATGTGACTAGTGAGGTATACTATTGTGTCGGTTTCACTTGGTCAATTCTGAACACCATGACGTCCTCATCTAATCAGGGTGACATGAACGTTTACTTGCTGACAATGCAAAGATGCATGGCTATTTTTCCGGCAGTGGAACCGAAGTTGAATGGGAATGCAATGGGAGTTTGATTGCCTGTCATAATTATATGCGTGACCGTGTTTTGACTAAAGAATGGTCAGTGTTGCCGGCGCGGTCAAGCATGGTTTTCATGACATGGTACAATGTAACACCCAATATTTTTACTGCATTCCTTCGGTTGTGTGTATACTTTAATGCTTTCATTTAAACTTAGGTCGCTCAGCCGTGGCTTGACGAGCGCTCGCTAGAGATAGCAGAGAGTCTTATGGTTTATTTTTGCATATATAGGAAGTACTACACATTCCGCAAATTGCCGTCGGTTGACTATTCGCGTTGGACTAAAATCTTGTTTATATAATGCTTCATAGAGTTAGGTTTGTTTGGTGTTCCTTCAGGTTTGATCTATCCAATTGGTATTTAAGCATTTCAAATATGCAAACAAAACGGATTCAAAAAAATTGGTGGTTGCTTTTTCCCCGCTGATTTCCTCATGGTCGCTTTAAGTAATTTTTGTCACTATAAACTCAATGTGACCAACCAGTGCAAAAATTAGTATTTAAACAAATGCATTATGGGAAGAACACTATACATCCTCTTCATCAAGGCTATGGATCCAAAATGTCCCTTGAAGACATAAGGCCAATAACAAAAAAAGTTCGTCTCTATCTTCCCCTTGCGCTGAGCTTTTTAAATAGATTAGCGCGGATCTCTTGCGTTTGTGGCGATTTTTACACTTTTTTTTTTCGGCAAAACTCAGTGCTTTTTTCTTAACACTAAGTGTGGTTTCAATGGAAAACAAAACCCTTCAACCCTAAACCTGGTCCCAGAGATGTTTTGTATTCCCTGTACTTGTGTGACTTGTAATTGTGTTTTAAAAGCTGTTCTTAGACAGCCTGCAACAAGCCTCTTGAAGTTTATTTTTTTTGGCGAAATTTGATGACATTAGCAATCAGATATGCTTTAATTGATCGATGAGTCTAGTGACAACACATTTTTTCCTTTCTGCCATCGAACCATTTAATCTTAATTGCCGACCAGTGCGAAGCAAATCTGGGATGACACTGGTTAAGATTACCACTGGAAATTCACCGTTTGAGTCCCTTGGCAGGCAGTAAACTTCTACAACTTTTGGTAATACTAGTTGCCGAATTCATAAGGCATGTAAAGACATTGAACTCATACAAATAAAAAATAAAAGTGAAACTGATATTGTGATTGCTAAAAACACCACGGCGCAATTTAAAAAAATCGCATAGGTCATAGCTTATTGTGTAACAAAAAAGACACGCACGTACTTGTTTAAATCCGAAAGAAGCTTGAGGCAACCTTTTCTCTTTTTTTGGCCTAAAAGAGTAATAAATCTTAATCACCAGGCTGACATGTTTTTTGTGGAGTGCAAAGCCGGAATAACCCCAGGTATAACTTGCATGCTTTTGGATGCACAGCAGGGCCAAGGCACAATTTCTAAAACCATATTTAATAATAGTATTGGGAGTAAGGACAACTGAAGCAATATAAATCAGCACAAATATTTGGAAATCAACATATTTATACGGCAATTTAATGCATATAACTTAACTACATCTAGCGTACTTGACACGGGAAAGGCCAAATTTGATTGACTAGAAATTGAGGGCACATGACAGTTTATTCATTAGATTGTGACGTCTCTCCCCTTGGTTCACGGTAATCAGTAATCATACGGCACTAGGCAGATCTTGCTTGGTCATGCATTGGGAGTATGCGTGAAGCTCGCCATTACAAAAAACAGAATTCATTATTTAGTATTTCCCGTATTAAAATAAAACCCCTGTTCCAAACCACCTTTCTTACAGTATCTCTGATGGCTCATTAGCGTGATACAACATAATTCACCTCTGATTAGCTAAAAATCAAAATAGTCCTCTGAGTGCTAATACATTAAATATCCCTATGAACAATCCATCAAATTATTTTGGATTAATGCGCATGGGGGAGTTACGATATGCAATATTTTGGATGATGTGTTGCGCAATTTGTTACTGAAAAAAGAAGAGAATATATATCTATTCGTATGCTTTGAAGAGCAAAAACAGAAACAGCATTCATCTCTCCTTGACGGTAGCTCCAATTGGGCATATCAATTGATGCAAATTCTGAAGTCATCCAATAAACTGCTGCTACCAGGGGCGACCGACCTTGGGGGGGGGGCTCGGAAAATCGGGACGATATGGACCTAACTATGCATTTTCATCCCTCTTTTTTGAGGAATTTCGAACCAATTTCAGCCTAAATTTGGGCCAAATTAGAGTACATTCGGCGTTTTCGCTACGCGTGCATTTCAAATTCAAGACTTAATTGTAGCAAATCAATGGGGACGACTGACGAATGTTGGCCTCCCTCTGGGGGACGACTTGGAAATTTTGCCCCCTCTGGATCGATGCCAAATCCATCGTTAACGGCCACCTGGGCTCTACCAGTGCTATGGCAACCAAATCTTCATTGAAGCGTGTTAAGATTACCCCATATAGGATCAAATTGGTCATCAATCTCTCAAAAATTAGATGACAATGCAATGTTATTTCTCATTTTAGGCCCAATATTTTTGAGTTTGAATTCCCAGCTGTATCCGAGAAGAAGGGGGGATTTGATTTCGTACCCATAAGGTACTTTGTAGCTACTCAATAGGTACCTTCAAAGGTACTCATATGAAGACATCTGGCTGTGCACATAAAGCAAATTCTGATGCATCATGTAAATATAAGAATAGACTCAATGGGACAACACAAATTTAACAGGCCGGAATCACATTGTTCGCACTTTGGCCTTGGTTACCCTGGCTGCATTAAGAAACCTATTGTCTGCGATAGGTTAAAATGTGACCTTTATAATCATTAGGCTGGGCGTGGCGATGTGTTGCAACAATCTGATTAGTTTCATGAATGATAAATTCAATTTTGGATGCAATGTTAAACTAAAATTTCTATGCTTGTCATTGTCTGGAGATCAGAGCGGTTGTTCATGAGTGTATCTTATCTCCTTCAGCACTCATAATGTCTTCTCCTCCTTGAAAGATTGTACATGGCTGTTTATAGTGTATCAGTGGATGTAATATTAGTCCAGCTGAAATGCCTGCCATACAAAATAAAAACTTTCACTTTAGCTGGAGGGCAATTAACCTTTGAGGCCTTGTACTTGACTCTTGGTGCTACGAGTTAAAACACTTCATTTTCCCCCTGGCTTGAAAGCAGAGGGGGAGATTGGCCCCGAAGGTTGTGCATGTCCGTTGTATGTATGTGTACGTGTATGTCCAGTTCGGTTAGGTTTTGTTTTTCATGGCCTCCTTCAAAACTTTAAGTCGAATTTAAACCAGACTTGGGGTTAAGGGCAATGAGGGATTCCTTCATATGTGGATGATGTCAAAGGTCATGGACAAGGCAATAGGTCATCTGAGGTCATGTTTCCAAGACTGCCATCTTGCCAGGGGGGGATGCAATTTTTACTTTCAGTATTTTCAATTTAAATTTTGCCCATAACCTGAAAGCACACTTCTCAGAATCATCTGACTCTAAGAATGTGTTTTTTTTTTTCAGTGATTTCTTTTAAACCATATTCAATATATGCTCGAATTACACATTGCACCTTGAAATGAAACTTTACATCAATCTGTACATCCATATTTGTGCTACATTTGAAGTACAAGATTCAATTATATCTAAAAAATTGGCATCTTTTTCCTTTGTCCTTCTCGTAAATGATCATGACAGAAAATACAACACAGAGACAAAAGGGAAACAAAGAGGCCAAACATTTGCTCATAACATTAAACGCACCGTCAGAATCACTGAAATTTTAGAATAACTTTTCTCAGGATTCCCTTACATGGCAGTGGCACAGCTGTTTGTACCGCCCATGCAAATTGTCTCTTTTTATAGTATTTTAGCAATGGTGACACAATTTTGACAAGTGATTAGGTAGGGGACATGCAAGAGCTATACCTTAGTTGTGGAAAGACCCCCTCCGCCGAAATCAGAAAAATTCCCTTGGGGAATCTTGCCTATAGGCCTACAAAATGTCAAAATTTGTATGTTATAGCGCCCTCTATATGCCCATTTCCCATATAAGGACGTGTAAAACTAAATTTCAGAAAAAAAAATCATATTTTTGCCCGCAATGAAATTTCAATCAAATTTACATAGGATGTATAGTCCAGTAAACTATGGTGACCTAGAACAAATTGCAACAGAAGGTGTTTTGGTTTCATCTTGTTTGTATGTCCCTATGAACATCATATCCCAAATCTGCCAAAATCGGACACCGGGAAGTGGGCCCCTAATTAGCATAATCCCAAAATGGCCGCCAAATACATCTTTCAAGCCCGTATCTCTTAAACGGTTGGTTTTAGACCCTAAATATATTTATTGAATAGATAGAAATGTGATACCAAAGGAATCGGATCAGCTGTAAAAAAACTTTATGACGTACCCGTGACGTCATCATGCAAATTAACGTCAATTACGTCATAAAGGGGGGGGTGACAAAAGAACGCATAACGTAACTATGATTTTGGTGTGAATAATCTCGTTGACGTAAACGTGCTATAAAAACAACAACAGCTCAGCAGCAACACTAACAACAATAACAAAATGATATGAAAACGATAAAATAAGTATGGTTTATCTTGCACTAAAATAACTAAATACAATCTCAAGATGCAGCTGCCCATTATCATTGCTGCCATCAGGAAATTGCATTCCATCGCATCGCTTAGGGTATCGCCAATTGTGAAGCCCTGCTACAAGCCTGTTTTGTATTCGAATATGTCGACAACAAAACACTGAACAACATAAAAAAAAAATACCAGAAACTTTTATATGAGATTTGTAATCATGTATGTCACTCCTTCAGAATGCAGCTGTGTAAGTTTTATATTGTGCCATGTGTCTGAATTGGGGCTTACTCTAGGGTGTGGCTGTTTATATCCAAGTAGAGAACTCATTTTTATTAAGTTTATTTAGCTTTAAGTCGGTACCAAATGATTTGATCAGACCATCTCAATAGTGGAGTAAAATTCAAAGGACTATTGAGTAAACGAAGTGGAGGGTGGAGCAATGGACACAGAGACAAAAAAATAGGATGGGATCACATCCATGTGAAGTATATGGGAGAAGAATATGACGGCTTCAGCTCTTATTGTTTTCTTTATCTTACATATCACAATTATGTTGAATTATATTACTATGATTAAACTAATTAAATGTCTTTAACTTAGATGCCATAAAATATGTTGTGGGACTTAAAGAAATGAATAAAATATGATAATTAACACGTTCGGGATTTGAGTATTACATGAGACACATAAGACATGGTGTTATTCTCTTTAACCCATATGCCTTGTTGCTGAGTTTAACATGTGACACTGCCAAATTTGAGCAATGAGACACTGAAAATTCATACTTGTCATACAGTAAACAATTTCACACGGGTTTGATAACGCCTATTAATGTTTGCATTATGAGATGGGTTATTGGATTATTTTGCCAATACTTGATGTTGCTCAGCAGAGCAACTTGCAAAAAATTTGGTTAAGCCAGTCTTAGGACCTTTATGACCGAATATATGCATATTTTGATGCACATTCGCTTACCTCAGTTGCTCACAAATCATAAGAGTTACAACTGTTGGTCTACTTCATGGTATTTTACTTCACAACTAACTGCTTAAGAACTGAGCCCTGCCCGTGTCAATTGGGATAACATATCGTGACAAGATTGGATAATTTGGTACGGCCCCTTTCAGAAAATGTTACTTTTAAAGCTAGTATGTAAGATTTGGACGTCTTTATAAGGTTAAATGCTGACTAAGAGATTTCGAATATAACATTTTTGCATAGAAATTAAAAAAAAAAAAAAAAAAAAAAAAAAAAAAAAAAAAAAGGGGGGAGGGGGGGGTGGGTTTTTGTCCAACCTAAAATGTTAATTCCAAGTTAAAGATAAATGGATGTTCGTTTTCCTGCAGTAAACAATTTATGCATTGTATAACAGGTCTAGGATAAAAGGTGTGTACCAAGAAGTTTCCATACCTGATATTTTGTATAACAAGGTGGTATTTCAGACGATCCAGGATTTAGAAAAGATGTCAAAATACCGGGGGATGGGAAAGAAAGGCTTAAAGACTTGTCCAAAATGGGCTGATTTGACAAACATTTGCAGATTTACCGGGAGCGCACACGGCCCCGCTCCGCGACGCCTCCGCGACACCCAGCGTTCTCTGGCTAATATCATAGACTCGTATTTGTTGAGGATATTATTTCAAATTAGTGATTATGTATATGGACAAGCATATGTATATGCAAGAAAAACACGATTGTTGAAATTTGATTGTGCTCCCTCATCGGGAAATCTCTGAGTCGGCCTTAAGTAAAAAATGATGCGTGGGTACTTGGAAATTTGCAGACGGAACGCATCGGAACAAGGCACGCCTTACTCAAAACGCTTTATGGCCATATTGATGTTGAATCTAATTGTTCATAGCTAGCCTAGCTACATGTCGATTCGTGGCAAAAGTCTTAGAATCTCCATAACGTTTTCATAATTATTTTATGCACACTGTCATAAAAGTTGAAAAAGGTGACGCTACATGTACAGAGCGAAACAGGGGATGAATCAGCCCACATACACGGCCTAAGCTAGACTTTGCAGCACTGTTGTCGACAGTGTCGATTTCGGGTGTTCGCTTTGTTGAGTTTCGTCGACTAATGAAAAGCTTGCCGAGTACCAGCCTACTAGAACGTAATATTTTCAGAAACCCTGAGCTCCACACCATAGAACTTTGAGTGTGAAAACGCAATGGGTATCTGCTTTGTTCCCCTACACAAGTTCATTTCACTGAATGTATTCCTTATAGTTGGTGTTC
Source organism: Ophioderma brevispina (assembly GCA_023653785.1). Lineage (NCBI taxonomy): Eukaryota > Metazoa > Echinodermata > Ophiuroidea > Amphilepidida > Ophiodermatidae > Ophioderma > Ophioderma brevispina. The sequence goes on from JAMKCH010007208.1 coordinate 49,061, forward strand.
ATGGCTTATATTTTCTGCTATCTTTTCAGTCAATCATTCAATAAATGAGTCATGGTCTGGGTTTTTCGAGTAGTAGATCCACCTTTAGTAGATCCGTTCAAAGTAGATCTTCACATGAGATATCTGCCACAGTAGATCCACCTGCCGTAGATCCGCCCGCAGTAGATCCGCTCCAGTAGATCCGCCGACGTAGGGAATCCACCCCTACAGTTAGATCCGCCCACAGAGGACCCACTTACAGGAGACTACAACCCAAGTAGTCTAAACCATAGTAGATCCACCTACAGTAGAATCAAGTGCTTTATGTGTCACGATGTGACAACTTGCGAAACAAGCCTGCTTTTAAACACTTATTAAACTACGAAACGAATTTCTCTAATAATTACATAATTACGTCATATTTGGTCCACTTACGTTGTCATAGACACGTTCATGGGCGTTTTTAACAACTTATTGATTCTTGGTTTAATGTATTCCTACTATTAACATATTTGTGGGGTATAAAACCAACATTTAGGAGATACAGGGACTCAAAGTAGCCCTGCCAGGCGTCATTTGGTTATGCTATTTAGCCCACTTCCCAGTGTCGCATTTTGGCAGGATTTTGTAGATAATGTTCAGAGCGGGTGTATGTGTAAACAATATTTATAACCAAAGAAACCTTCTGTATTGCAAGTTCGGTACCAGGTTCGTATACTATATTGGCTTAGATTAAGTCAGGTAGTGGCATAAATACTCCAAATTGTGTCACCGTTGAAATTTTTATTTTGCAAAATAGATATTTTTGTTTTATTCTTCGTTTGTTATAAGTAAACGAGAGTTTCAAACAGCTGATCAAGTGGGAGAATTGCAGATTTAAGACTTGCATTGCGCTCTTTTGATTCGCCTTGCTAATACTATCCGCCACTTTGGTGCAACACCACACTTGCATGTCCACTCTACTGCCAAGACCAGAGTGACACAGACTATTGAAACCCAAACAAAACATAATGTGCTGGAATATGAAAAGCATCTTCACCTCCTCCCCGGGAATTCTCCCACCTTTCTTACAGTATAGCTAATTGGCTGATAACTGAATAATAACACCTGATCCAAACCTCAATACCCCATAAAATAGCCCTTCTATATAACTGTGTGCCGTACCTTTTAAGCTTGTTCTTACCCATGTCTCTGGTTGATATTGCAAATCATATACTTAACAATACCAATCATGTAGGTTAAAAGCCCAAGGGTATAGCTCTGTTATTTTGATTTCTAAGACAACCTTCTCAGAAGCTTCAATGTTTTGCTTCGGACTCTCCTGTAAATCAGTACATCAATAAACTGTACAATTGATTGTACAGGTGCACATTAGATTGACAGACTCGGTTTTTGTGGCATGATGAGTGTCACATCAATCCAGCCTATTAAGATGACAATACCCATTTGATTAACCATACTCCCTGGTTACATCAGAACAAAATGTTTCAATTCTCGATCACTTCAACCGGGCTGAAAATAATTGGCAATTGATGAGAGTGGTGATGTATATACAATGATATAAATAATAATACCTTGACTTCATTACAAGAGGGCAAGTTATTGAAAGAGTCACATCCTATACTTGTCCGTGTAGTCACATGATTGCCTGTAACCCTAAGCTCGTTTGCGTTGAGAGGCATGGGCTGCAAGCGTGTTCAATTACACACTCATTTTACAGGCTGGAAAAGATGGAGTGCTTAAACTTTGTGATGGAAATTCCACCACTTTTGAAGGGTAGGTTCCGGATAGATCCAGTTGTGTCGGTTTATTGGTAAACCCGGCTAGTATTTGGCGGTTTATGGATCTTGGGAGCTTTCGGATTATGCAATGGCCTTAAGTACTGCTGATCAAACCTAAAACCAAACGAGGACAGACAAAAAAGACCAATATGCATATGGGCTCATTTCACGAAACTGGGGACTCAAAGTGTGCATTTTTGATGAAATTTGCTAAAATTATCACTATTTGTAGCAAAGAGGGACCTCGATTTCATTCACTATTATTCATCTATGCATTCTGGGGTTCGAAAGAAAATTCGGAGAGTTTTCAAAGTAATTGCGCATATGTTGTCTGTCTGAATAATTTGGTCACATTCAAAGAGATTTATAAAAATTTAGTTAGCATTCTAGGGCTCAAAATCAAAATTGCATGGTATTTTCATTCTCTATGGGCTTACTGCAACAGAGTAACCGTTTGTGTTGAAAATAGAGACATCCGTTACTCTTCAGTATGACTGATCCGCTATTAAAGACAAAATGAAGCCTTTTCAAAGTCACAACATGTGAATCATTATTTTGGTCTGATTTCATTCAAACACGTACCCGTGTAAAGTTTGAGTTCTATCTTCCAATTAATGGATGAATCCAACACACTTTTAGTGACTCTTGACATTAAATTTTCATATGGCACTTATTCTATCGTCAGAATTTGTATGCTATCTGGTATGGTTGCAATTCCTTTGCCAAATGTTGTACCATATGTTGCACGGGCCGACTCTCACTTGAACCGAACCCACCCCCAGATTTCAAAGTTGCAAAGGTGCGTTAATCCTATTGAAAAGCATACATGTTACAGATTAAAATCAGTGCGATCCTCTTCTCCTCTCATGACAAATGATCCTTCTCTATAGGGCCTTACTGCAACTTTTAATCAGGGGGGTTAGGTCAGGTGGGCATAACTTCAACAATATTTATCAATCACCACAATGGTGTCAAAAATGTGCGTACAATAACCACTGCTTCCAATTATATATCCCATGATGCATAATTGCATGTATCGTTGGAACTTGACAGACAAATCTCAGGGGTGGGAGTTACTTTTTTGCGGTGGGTTTATTTAAGGTACCCTTTTCACTCATTACCTTTCAAACTTGTTGTGAGAATATGAGGGATCCATTTAGCTCTTTCAATCACTCAATCAATCCAATCAGTCAATGTGACATTTATATAGCGCTTTCAACATGTATCCAAAAGGTTGCTTTACATTCATCCGTGGCCACTAAAAATATGTGATGTGATCTGGGAAACCGCCACATGGTGGGAAATTATATTTTGAGTTTTACTATTTCACTGCAGAGTTTGAAATATTAAGTTTCTAAACTGTTTACTTCTTTCTTCTTTGATACGTCAAAAGTTACGCCTATCCACTCTGACAAAAAAATAAATACAATGTACATTATAGATTTTAAGCTATTTTCTTATTTTTTTCAAAACTGCCTGTGCGACAATGTGGCGGGGTTTCCTCCCAGATCACTCACATATGTCAGCTGCCATAATAAATGCCCACACTACTCATATCTTTGGGCAGTGCTCTATGGGCTATATTCCTAACAGCTCCCCATTTTGCACCTGTGTGGAAAGAGGCAATCAGGTTAAGAGAGTGCCTAAGTGAAACACATTGACCCCAGTGGGACTCGAAACCACACAACCTTTGCGTCATGAGTCGGTTGTTGTATCCACAGGGACCACATGCGGATTTTAAGGAATTATGTATTTTGCTGGAATGTGGCTGTGTCCCTATAAAAGGCACTTTCATAGTGGGTTTCCCCGGTTTTTTTATGGGTGAACTTGTTCACATGTAAACAAGGGAAATTTTAAAAATAGATAATATAAGGGTCAATAGCTAATTGCAAATGGAGGTGCCCATAGTTGAGATTGCTTTTGCGACATCACTCTCAATTCTTCCTGTATAATTATAATTATTCCCAGACCGATCTAACAAGGATGCCAATACTGTTTTTGGTAAAATGTAACCATCCTTTCAAACGCTTTAAACACTGACAATCGACTTGTGGTAAATAAAAGAAAGTGGTTTCTTATTCTACTTCAACATCTTTCACCTGGACAATAATATCACTGGAGGCGTAAAGAGCATCTGTTGATATATTCTATGCAATGACCATATGTGAGCTATTGGTTTTATCTGTTTTAGAAAACCCTTGCCAAGAGAAGAGATGCAGAGTGCAAAATAGTTGAGCATGTTATTGTAAAACATTTATACCACCAAACCTTATAAAACTGTGTGTGATGGTTTGATCCATTTACGGAAGCTTAACTTAAGCCTAGACATTAATAGCTTGTTAATTGCATGCTAATTGAAACTAAGCATATGTTTTATAATGATGTGATATGTGCAAGTTTTTCCTACAGTGTGGTATTATATATTCAATTATATATATCAGCATAAACACTAACCTTCAGATTGTATGCCAAGTGGTTTCCTTTTCGATCTGTGGATAAGGCCTTAAAAATATGTTGTTTGTCATTAGCAGAGGAAAAAAATGTGCCTGCTCGAGTGTAAGTGGCCAGGGGTGGTTGGGGGGTGGGTGGCGGGCGGGCGGGAAAATTAGCAGAGTTCAGTTGAGTTTCAAGCAGCAGGATTAATCATGACTTGGTAAAGAAAATCGCCGCCAACAAAGCCATCTGAAAGGTAAAATTCAGGGCAATTATTACAATTTCCCCACCTCCATTGAGATCATTGACAAAGTAAAAGGAGTAGATTATCCCTTGGGTTCTAGTACATGATGCATGACCCTGATACTGCTGCACAAATACTGGTTGAATGATGTATCATTACTGAAGATAGATGTTGAACAACCAGTATTTGTGCATTATTGTCGTCAGTAAGTTAATCCCAATACCGAGTGAACACGATTGCTATCACTGAAGATAGCAATGTGACAACCAGTCTCTGGACAATTTTGTCTTCAGTAATCCCAAAATACTGAGTTGAATGGTCAATCTATGAAGATAGCAATGTGAACAACCAGTATCTGTACAATTATTGCCTTCAGTAATCACAAATACTGAGTTGAATGTGCAATCGAATGAAGATAACCATGTGAACAAACGGATCTGTTACAATTATTGCCTTCAGTGATCACCAATACTGAGTTGAATGATGCGTGCAATCTACTGAAGATAGCAATGTGAACAACCAGTATCTGGTTACAATTCTTGTCTTCAGTAATCACAAATAATGAGTTGAATGATGCTATATACTGAAAGATAGAATGTGAACAACCAGTATCTGGTACAATTATTGTCTTCTGTATCCAATATGAGTATGACTGATGCAATTACTGAAGCTAGCATGGGGAACAACCATATCGTACAATTACTGTCTGCAGTAATCACCAATACTGAGTGAATGATGCAATCTAATGAAGAAAGGCAATGTGAACAACCAGTATCTGTACAATTATGTCTTCTGTAATCACAAATTACTGAGTTGAAATGTGCAATATACTGAAGATAGCACTGTGAACAACCAGGTATCTGTGCAATTATTGTCGTCAGTATCACCAATGACCGAGTGAACGATGATACTACTGAAGATTATCAATATGAACAACCAGCCATCGGTACAATAATTGCCTTCAGTAATCAAATTATGAAAAGTGAGTGGATGCTATCTACTGAAGATAGCAATTGGTGTAAGTTAGTATTGCTTTTTGAAAAAAATCACCAATACTGAGTTCAATGATGTTATTTACTGAAGATAGCAATGTGACAACAACAAGTATCTGTAAAATGGTATGGCCTTCAGTGATCACTAATACTGAGACAACAGATAGAAAATGTTTTTTTTTTTGTGTTTTTTTTTTTGTTTTGGTGTGTTTGCTACAAGGCTCTTACTTTTTGTATGTAGTCCATTATACTGACAACTTTCTCTTTATTATTATTAAAAGGTGCTGGCTCAAATCTCACAGAAGCCTTTATTGATTTAGTGCTTATTTTAGAGTAGGAGAAGTGAAAATCACTATTAAAAAACTTATAAACGTTGGTGCAAAATTTTGTTGCAATAGACACAACACTATACCAGGCTCCGATTGACGAGAAAAAATGACCATTTATATAATCTTTGCTTCTTTTTCATTCAGTTTTCAAAAAATGTTTCATCTCTTTTTTTTTTTGGTACATTCTTCCTAATAGTATGACGCAATTTAGTTGAGTAGATGCAAATAATAACATCCTTTATCCTTATGCAGTTTTTTAAAAATAGCAATTACAGAAACAATTCAATGACACTGTAGAAATAACAAAACTTTTTTTCCATATATGCATTACTTAAAACATTTCTGAGGTATTATAGTGTTCTGGAAAATCAGTGAAATTTGAAACTCTCTTAAATATTGCATTTTCATTGCAAATATTTTGACATGTTGGAATGTCACAAAACTCTCTAGTCTTGAGAGGTAAAGAGTATTCTGTATTTCTTTCAAATAATGGTAAGCATACACTTACAACCCGAGTATAATCATCTAAAAAAAGTCATTCTAAAAAGTGAGCTTTTTAAGAAAACGTTAATGAAATGCTTCGTATGAGATACAACATCTGATTGGTTGATAAACCCGCACATTGATTCTGTCGATGCATTTGAAAAATCTTAAAGGTTGCAACGAGAGATTCACATAACCGGGATCCTTAAAAAATGTGAAAATTCTTGCTTTTTGCACTAAGGTTAAGTTTTCTTCAAAAAATATCCCAATGTGAAAGGATAAAACTGAGAATTATTTCTTTGTACCAAAATTGTGACTCTTCCTAATTTCCTATCTGAGTAAATACGAAAGTGGCAGCCTATGTTTTATATTTGAAATTAAGCAAATCAAAAGTGCCTTTGTTTTCACTTTCAAGGGCATTCTGTAGCCAAATACAAGGTAAGAAATCTATTGGGGACTATAATTCTATATGAAATCACTCATATGACACCAATATGTGATGCTCCATAAAAATCTCTGCTGCACCTTTAAAGAGTGAAGGTGGTATTTTTTTGTAAGAGTACATGTGACATCAGCGATACTGAGGTGGTGGCGTGGTTAGGGGGATGTTGAAGCTTCATATTCTCTTAATTAGAGTCAATAATGCATCATGAGCGAGGGGTTAATCAGATACTGCCAGTTGTAGCAAACTCCACGAGCCCCAGGGTTGGGCGTTCTGTATTTAATTTACGGTACTTGATCCGAGTGATGAGCAATTCTAGGATATTATGAATATTAGCCTCACGTAACATCCTTTCTCTTTTAAAGAAAGTAAACAAAAGATGTTATTAGTGAATTTTCAAAGTTCCTATTCCCCTATCAAATGTGAAAGTCATTCATTTATTGTTCATTCAAGATCTTACAGTCTCAAATGAAGTTGATCTCATTACCCAATAATTCGCCTTAAAAAATTGGGAGCCGTGAGGATACTCCAAAGGTTATTTTTAAAATGTAAAGTTGTCACTTGACTTTTGCAACCATTTTTCAAAAGCTATGGCCACAACATATTTTCTCTGCACGTTCGTAACTATTTAACAAATTTTTGGCAAGTTTAAAATTTTGTAATGTTGCACTGCCACTTCCTATTTTTAATGCAAAATAATATTGTAGCTTAGCAATCAAAATGGTATGCTGACATGGAATTTTTAACAGTGCCACCACACAGCGTGACAAAAATGATTACAATCGTTGTTTGTTTTAGACTAATGTTCAGTTCTGGATCGTTGTGACGAAACTCGTCCTGGACTCTTTTTGTTTTCATTGTCTCGTTGCACAATCTCAATACAAATCTTGGCGCAGCTCCTAATAGGCTACGTAAGTAATGTCTGGATACATGATACTGGTGCCACTGCTACAAGCCGTCACCAGAACACATCGTATGTACACAGTTCACTTCTGGATTCATGTTACTGCGATACACTATGCTGCAAGCCGTCCCACAGATAATGCAATAAATCGATGTCGCACTTCAACCGAGTAGAAAAATGTACCAAACATGTGCATGCCGAATGGCAGATTTCCATCCCGAAAATGAGGACCATAGACAAGTTCAAAAATTTTATTCTGAAAATGTGAGTTCAGCGATGCATTACAACCTGTTGTTCAAGTTGTTGAATTGTGTCCAAGTCCCAGGCAAAGAGTCGTCTTTAGCAGAATTTCAAATCATGCATTGAATTTAAAAACGGAAACACAAATTAATCATGATCACCAATTAAACCACTTTTCCATGGTTAGTGCAAACAAGTTCAGCTTTGAAATGAGAGTGTAGGTTTCTTCCTGGAACGCCAGAATTATTCAAAAGTTCAGTTTCTCCACTGGCACCAAGTTGCAGTTTCTCCATTTGAAATAATTTCATTTCTCCATGGAAATGCGAAAAAATCACACAAAGTTGCTTCTCCACTGGAAACACGTCCAGTTTCCCCTCCATTTGAAATAATTGCAGTTTCTCCAGTGGAAACGCGAAAATCACAGCAAAGGTGCTTCTCCACTGGAAAAAAAGGTGCAGTTCTCCAGTTGAAATAATTGCAAGTTTTCTCCATTGGAAAAGCGAAAATCACCTAAGTTGTTTCGCCACTGGAACAAGGTGCAGTGGTTTCCATTTAAAATTGTGAAAAATCACACGAAAACACAGTTCAGATTTGTTTTCCGTCGCGGTCATCTGGGCTTTCCAAATCCGTTCATGATTCAAACACAGCCGTCTCCCATGCAAATTGAGCTCGCATCAATCACTGCGATGAACCATTACGACGAAAAGTTTGAACTTGAAGCTTTACGTCCATGTCACAAAATCGCAAATTATGTGTGAATGTGTTTTCATACCCGACGACAAAACACACCACACTACAAATGGACGGGGTCACCACAGTGTCGAACCACTTCTGACACCATGTTTGAAGCTCATATTCTCTTATTTATTTAGAGTCAATAAAAAAGAACTCATGAGACGAGGGTTTATTCAGATACCTGCCATTTGTTAGCAACCTCCACGAGCCCAGGGGTGGGCGTTTTTATTAATTACGGTACTTATCCGCGTGATGAGCAAATTCTAGAGCTTATGAATATTAGCCTCAGTAACAGGTAATATACAAATCAGAGGGTGATTCTGGACCAATCCCATAAAAGTGCATTACAACATGCCTATACTGTACGGTACTAAACACATGTCGATACTTAGGGATAAAAAGTGGTCAAGAAGTCTAGAACCACAAGACATTTCATGATAATTTGCTAAAATTACCTAAGTACTCATTGTTTTGTGGCTCACAGCTGTTTGGACCCCATGCAAATTGTCTCTTTTATTTTATGCAATGGGAAAAAAGGTCGGAAGCAACACACTTCCCCTCCTAAATTAAGTAGGAATGCAAAGAGCTATAACTCTGCAAAAATCAGAAGAAAAAAAATCCATCGCGGGGGGAGGAATCTTGCCATATAGGCCTACAAAGGTATCATTTGTATGTTATAGCGCCCTCTTATTGCAGATTTCCCATAGAAGACGTGGTTTGTATGTAAAAAACTCAGGTTTTATGAAAAATCATATTGCCCCGCAATGAAGTTTCATCAAATTTACACAGGATTGTAGTAGTAAGTGAATAAATACTCCACTTAGTGTCAAATGGGTGTCCGCCATTGATAGTTTTTGTTTTATTTGGTTTTGTCATAATAAATGAGACTTCTTTCAAACGCTGTAGGACTAAATGAGGGTAAAGTTTAGGGTGTTTGTTAGGTGTTAAGGATAGGAGTTTGGTGGATTGCACATGACCTTATTGAGGTGAAAATTTCCCTAAAAATGGTGCATTGTGGGATTGATTCAATACACCCTCAGATTAAATATATGTGCCATAGCCTTGGGAACCTCACAGAATCCACAAAGGTTTAAAGGGAGGTAAATGAATGCAGATCTACCATAAAAGTCCTTTGTTGAAAGGAGGGGACATCATAAAGGTGTCGGGACGTAGTTTCTGACGTGTGATTTTTCATTGGTTATATAGCTGCATATATCAAATTCATTGTACTTCTTTGATGTTTACAATCCCCCAAATCCAAAAGTCCACATGTGATTTGCCAAAGGGGGAGGGGAGAAGAATCAAAGCTTATTCCAGCCTTTTGGGATACATGATGATGGCCACCTGCCCTTTTAAAAGCCACTATCAGTCGATTCATCCAAAAGAGTCAAAGATTTGAAATTTGCAGAGGAACAGTTAAAAATGAAGGATTTTTAGGTTATTTTCCAACTAAAAAAAAAACTAAGAAAAGGACGAAAAAGCAGTGTTCAAAGATTTGAAATCCCCATTCAATTACGTTGTAGTAGTAAGGTGCCTGTACGGACAATAATGACTAAAGTATCCTATTGTGTTCTTATTAGGCTGCTTTTGGTTTTATCACTTGTAGGGTATGTTAGGATACCTATTCTTGTTACAGACATGTAAAAATCTGATTTTTGATAAATTTTTTTTATTTTCTGATTTAGCAAATCACTGATAGTGGCTTTAAGCAAATGTATCATGCACAATGACCCAAAAAGTAAAATCTCAATTCCCTTGGTACAGTTCAGTAGCCTTCATTCACCAATGCATTTAGAAAATACACCCCCTGGTTTTTGGGTATGATATATGATACCCAGATCACACAAGGTCAATTCATGTCAATGTATGTACAAGTACAACCCACTGAACTGTGTCCTTGGTGGATGAGGGTATTGTAACTCATAGTGATTGTTACTGTGGCCTGTCATGACTACTACTACCTCTTCAAATTCTTGCAGCAATGTTGAACATTATATTAACACATAAAAGTTCACTTAAAACAGCACTTCCAAAACAAATCCTGGACATGCCATTTGCTGTCATTGACTTTAGCATCTTTATTTAAAGAGACATGAGGAGATTTACAGAAAGAAGCACCCCCAATTTTTCTCGAACCCCGGTTTTTTACATATTTGGAATGCTTACCAATGTATTAGATCATACCTGAAGTGAATAAGCTGAATACGCCGTCTTTATGTAATAAGATGATGATTTAGTAGTTTCTGTCATGCACGACAGAAAGTCAAAGCATGGTTTTCTATGGGGAACGATTACAATAGCAGGCAAGTTCAAAACAATGTTTGCGGTTTTCGTTTGCACCTGTTTGTCCAATAAACCTTCGAAACGTTCACGGTAGGTGGTCTACAACCGATCCAGTGAAATTTGAGAGAAATTTGTGTCCTAAAACAATCTCCTCCTGTCACTTTAAGTGCATGCATACACACACACATACACACACACACATACACATACACACATCATTAATAGCAGTCCCTTGACACTATTATTTATTAGTCTTAGACATCCGGTAAAATTTGATAAATCTTAGCTATGCAGTCCAATCTGTGGGATAAATTGCTTATTTATGTATCAGCCTTTTTGACAGAAAAATAAATTGGTTAGAGGTCTGATTGGATCGCATAGTCTGGAGTTTCCGCAGAACGACAAAATTGATTAACTAGAAAGTGATCGATTCTGTGGGTAAGAGAGATTAACCTGTTGAGTGCAAAGAGGCCAAACTAAAGCCAAAGTGAAGGTATTAATTATGGCATGGACCAAACACAATGCTTGCAGCCAAAAGAAGTTATATAGGATTTTATTCCTGGTCAGTTCATTTAAAGTTTTTTGGGCATGTCAACGATTCCCATAGTTCTCAGAAAGGTTGTATATGCTTACCCAATCAGTACAATAGAATGCGATTTGTCACAATACCGGAAAAGATTAAGGCCATAATGAAAAAAAGTCCCTTTTCTACACAATAGAACATAGAAAGAAAATTTAATACAAGGCAAAGCACGAATAATTCCAAACACCAAACTTGAAACAAAACTCCTGAAGCATTCAACATAAGAAAATGATACAAATCATAAGTAAATTATTACTCACAAAGTTCTTTTAAGTCACTCAAGGAATATTAGAAAATCTGATACGTTTACATTATTAGTCTTGTTTCAGACGCAGCTTGCGTCCACATCATTTACGTATTTTAGAGTTTGGTCCTCCTAACAAACTACAATATTAGTCGTGGCCTACCTAATCCTCTGTCCCCCAGCCTCGACTGATGTTCATGACACTTTTTATCTGTTCTTTAATTGACACCAACCAAAGGAATCGATTTGATAGCGTGTCTCAGACTTTACGACAATCTATTCAATTGAATCTGGTATGAATACCTATATGATAGCCTTTAATTTTATACAAAAAGTTCAGGTAAAATGGGTTTAAGCCATCTTTTTGTTAACAAAGTTGAGCATTCAGCTGTGTGAATACGAGCTTTTTAGTTTTGATCTCAACACATCCCTCCAAAGAGTTAATTGACCAACCGGACAATATGCGTTTTTACTGATCAAGAAATAAAAAATCGACATTAATACTGTGAAAGTGGAAATATGTCCACATAATTTTTCTAAAGCTTGCAATTTTAAATTGTTTTGCTTGCTTGTTTTTAAAATTGCAATGTTGATTAGAGATTAATATACGCTGAGGGGTAACATTACAAATTGCACATATTCCTTGGACGATTGAAGCATTCCCTAAATCTAACACCCCTATACAAACAATGGAACTCCCAACCTACAGGTACGATTCAAATCGGTACGCCCAACCTTATCCCTGACCTCTTCTTCTTTAGGGATCAACAAGGCGGTAACGTGATTTTTTGCCTGTCTGTGGTCCATAGTTGTGGCAGGAAACTAGCTGATTTTGTCTAGGTTCCAGCAGTTGTTTTCCCGTTTAGGAGTCTTAGACTCTTTTTGTGAGGTTTCCTTTTAAATTTCACTTGGTGGTTTAGTGAAATTTGGACCTATTTTGGCCCGCGATTTAGAATGACGGAGTCAAGCTGTTAGCGTAAGGACAAAAGGTCCTGGTCTTCATCCCCTATCGTGTTTTGATCCGCATTGTCGGGTTTTTGCGCCATCGACTTTCGTGATTTTCATTTTCTATCACAATATGTTATATATATTGTAATATATTGTGTTTAGATTAATATTACTTAATATGTTAAGCATTAATATGTTG
>JAMKCH010007209.1:0-31127 GCA_023653785.1 Ophioderma brevispina
GCGACTCTAGCACCCCTTTACCTACTCAGTATCATTGCTTTACATTTATCTGAGTCGTTGAGAGACATTTTGTTATTTGACACCAAGATTAGAAATTATTAAGATCAGATGCATGATGTCCATTGTTCTTTGGAGCGGATAGGCCTATAGGACGGGCTGTAATCAGCATATTGTGTAAGAAAAAGAACTAACCATAATTAGCAAAATCTAAAACAAAAACAAATTAAAACAATAAAGGCCTAAAAACAGAGCCTTGCGGAACCCCTTTTGAACAGGAATTCCAACCGGAAAGAAGACCCCCCTAAACTGAACCTTTGGAAGCGATGAGTAAGAAATGAAGAATCCCAGGCCATAAAGGCCCGCAAATACCCATATTTATGCAATTTTGAGAGGAGAAGGAGTGACTAACCCTGTCGAAAGCCTTACTCCAATCTTAAAAGACGACATCGACACCAGGGGGAGATCTCTCATCAAGAAGTTGAGCCCAGTGCGTGGCAACTGAACTGAGAGGGTGGGTACAGACCCCCTGCCAGAAAACAAAGCCATGTTGTTGATTGGAAATCAGGCCTACAGCACGTGAAAAAAATTACAATTTGGACTGGAACCACCCTCTCAAGCAGCTTGCCCACCACAGAGCACATGAAAATGGGTCTATAATTTATGAATAGTGGATATTTGACCAGATTTGTTGAATTGGTACCACATTGGCTCTCTTCCAGTCATCTGGGATTTTACCTTACAAGAGATAGATTGAACAATGAAAGTAAGAGCTTCATTAATGTTAATGTACAGTAGTGTGTAGCCAATCCGTTTTATATAATTCAGTGGATATCAACAAGAGAAATGATTTACAAGTACGGTAATTAACCATAATAGTTATACGATTTCAACGCTGTGGGCACTTAAGCATTGGCAGCGGTTTCACATGTAATATCCTGGTTAAAATTATTATAAAACCCGCCTATAAGCTACGGTGCAAAATGTTGGCAAGCTGTATCTATCTTAGTATAAACCGATTCCCCTCTCCCCGATCAATGCTGAAAAACACGTCATTTTATTCATGCCATTTTAAGACCACCCACATTGATTGGTGGCGGTAGGGGTGAGTCAAGCGTTAAGGTTGCACGATTTATATTAAAACGTTAGCATAACTTTTCAGATTGAGCCTTAACAGAACATTAACGGTCCTCTTCTTCAAAAGATTTTATTCAAAAACATGATATAGGGATGGCCTTTGTAACATGGGAGACTGCTCGAAAGAGAGATGGACACTTAAGACCCGGTCCTTGACCTGTCTTGAATGTTCTGCATCATGTTGGAAATGTGTTTGGTTTTCATAATCAGTGCTACACTTCCAGCCCAATACATAAATAACTTTACTTTTGAAAACGTCCTTCACCTTACCGGCCCGTACGCAGGGGGGGATGTGGGGGTGCGGGGGGTGCGGTCGCACCCCCCCCCCCCCCAAAAAAAATTCCACCAAAAGGGGGAAGGAAAAAGGTCTCTTTTGCCTATCGTTTGATAAAAAGGTCCCCAAAATCAGAGAAATATGACGAAAGTCCCTTGGTGCTGAGATGTTCAAAACGTCCAAAAATGGTTTTATTTTAGGGGGGGTTAGGTCCATTTTCCCAAAAAAAAGGTCCACCTTTTCGAAGACCCGCACCCCCCGTAAAAAAATCCTGGTCCGGCCCGACCTTACCACTGACATAGAGTTGACAGATGATGTCGACGTGGTACTGTCCAAGAAAATGATGTCCTCATAGCGAATCTTCCAAGACAAATTCAAAAGCTCGCTTCGATCCGCACATTCTAGGATTGTAATTGTAAATATACAAAATTGTTTTCTACGATATAATTTTTCCATATGTATGAAATATTAAAATACCACTTTGAAGACATCTCAGAAAAACATTGCAAAGTGATAGACGCTTGTTTCGAACAAATTCTGAAGTTTGGATTGATTGTTGTACTTAAAGGTAGTGACAGTATTATAGTTCCCATTATATTTTTCTCCTCACATGCAGGATATACCAACAAACACTAAATTACAAATTTTGAGTTAATCGGTGCAGCCATTTAGATAGTATATAGAAGGAAATTTGGAGACAGTTTGGTTCAGCAACATCAAAGGAAGAAACATTTCTGGGCCTAAATTTCACTGAGGTGATGGGAAAAAATTGATCTTTCTTCTGATACCAAAATATCAATTTTGATGGAGTTTAAAGAAACAGGACGAGGTTGACGATGGGTCACCCACATTAAGTTAGCACCTAATTTTATATAGAGTACATTGTATAATATTATTCGCCGTACGAGGTCTCCTAATGACTTGGGAGTTTCAGTGCATGTTACACAAATTTGAAATTTTTTTGTTTTTTTACAAATGCAATCAATGTACGAAATGTGTATGCCATTACTATTTTACCAATTGAATCAGAAGGAAACTACAAATACGAAGAAACATTTATTTAAATTCTGGTCATAAGGAAGAAGGCTATGAATGAAATCGATTCTTAGCTTCCTCGCAAAGTAATAATAGGTATGTCACAATGCTATTTTTGCTGGGTTTATTTATATTTTATGGCAAACGTTCATAACTTGTGGATACAGAACAAATGCAATCATTAAAATAGTGTTGAACTTAAATATTGCTCAGCACGTGAGCATACTTATATGGCGGAAAACGACTTCGAAAACAAACAGTTTTATCATGGTTTACCATGAGGTCACCGCTGTTTTCTAATCATCTTACGACATAATTATATGGTTTTAACCCTCGTGTTTCAATGAAAACATTGCCGCAAGCAAAAACCACGGTTACAACGATTGCAATTTTTGTAAAATAATACAATTTTATGTTGCAAACTAGAACATATTATGTAGCCACACAGTAGAAATTGGCCTCCTTATCATCGGAAATTATGTAAAAAAACTTAAAAACATAAATAATAAATCTACCTGTATGCAAGCTCCCACTCCAAGTAGACCAAGAATGAAAAGGCATGCGATCGCAATACCGCGATTGCGAATGGGATAACTTATCTGAATGATAAAAAGATAAACCGATATTTTGAACTTCCAAAAATCTAATTAAAAGTCAACATACCCTATGTAATGAGCAATCTAATTGTAACACGTTTGGTTATAATCAAATCAGTATTAATAGACAAGTGTGGCAATCTCCAATCTTCCCCCCAGAAGCCGCCGGCAACTCCCTTCAAAACACCCCAAAAGTAACCCCCCACCCCTGTTTGGCAAGTTCAACGATACTTCGTCATTATACATTTGGGATTACATGGAAGCGGTGTTTATTTACACGTATTGTTGGACACCGTCATTTGTGGTGGGAGTCTGATGGAGTATTGGTTTGAAGTTTTCCTCCTTGACGCGAATCCATCCCAGTATATTAAAAGTCAGTAAACCATATAGAAGAAGAATTATACTTGTCGAACATAAGTGATACCTCTAAATTTTTAAGGGCGCTGTCCATTCACCGTGAGAGGTAAGAGGATTTGGCCACAGGTAAAAAAGGTTATGGGTACTCATACAATGTGGTAGTAATGTTGCAGTAGTAAATATCGTGTGTGACCAAAATAAAAGACTTAAGATGGCTTCGGTTGTTTGAATTGAAAGTATCAGGATGAAAACAAACAACCAGCAATTACTTTCAATTCATTAAAACGTTATTAATTTTGAACACACCTTACCTTTGAAACACTACCAACATCCCCTTTTTCCTTTATCAAGCATTGGGAACTAAATGCATTTTTATATCAAATGCCACACATAACACATCTAAGGTTTTATTTGGCCTCAAAAATGGGCCAAACCTTGTTATTAAGAGATTAAGCGCAAAGCGGATTAACATCTCGGTCAACAGATTGGTCCTCACGTCATTCTATCCAGTTCACCATACCAATTGTTATGAACTGAATGCTCAGATTCCAGTTAAGCCATCTGTACCTGAAACTTTGTAGCCAAGGACACAATATGTTTTGTAATGGCACCAAAGGCCTAGTCTCCGCATTGCCAGGGATTGAACCCCAAATCAATACCATCCCTATCGGATTATGCCCTGGATTCTCACTTAATTTGAAATCTACTATAGTCTGCAGGATTGAACTAATTTCATCTGTACAGTATGATTGTCATAGGATTTACGGAACTTGTCATGTAATAGACCACATCCGATAATAAAAATACCATATTTTGGCCTTTGACCATGAAATTGCCATCTTCTAAAAAGGGTTAGCACGTTTTCATCCTCAGCACCTCCGACGATAAACTATGCGTTGAACCAAATAAATGATTATATTTACTCTATACACTAATCAAAAAATTATAGGCAAATTTATCACACCTTGTATTTTTCCCCCTACAGAAACAAATTAACCTTGGTGTCTCCCTAGACTAAAGGTCCGGTTCATACTTCACTGCATTGCATGCATGCTAGCATTGCAGTCTCACAAAATCGTTTACTGCAAATCAACCAAACTTGCAGTAGTTGCAACCAATGCAAATACGGTAATAAAATACTGCAAACAAAGTTAAAAATTAATGTTACAAACTGGCGGAGTGCCAACAGATGCAGTGGGGTGGCATTCTGTTGTGCCGTATGCCAATTTCCTTTCCTGCAATCTTTCGCAAGTTTACTGCAACGTCCTGCAACCCGTGACCTGCAGTAGCCTGTAAGGTCGTTTCATACGGTCACTGCCTGCCATTGCGTGCCAGCGGAATGTACTACAAATGTTCCGTCCACCCCTCCGCGCACTCCTGATCGATTATGCAGGTCAAGCCCAGTTCACTGCAGGTCACAGGTTTGCAGTACATGCCCCAGTAAAACGTGAGGAATTGCAGTTAAAAATTAGCGGTACAGCACACCCACTACAACTTGATGCATCGCCAGTTAAAATTACTTTCACTTTGTTTGCCGTACGCACATATTACCTCAAGGGCAATTCCGCGCGAAATAAAGATTAATATTGGGGAGAAAGAGAAGAAAAGAAAGTAACATAGCACGCATATATTGGCCCTACAAATGGTCCGCACGGTAATCTTGGCATCGGAATTATGTGGGTGGCCTTTGTTGGTCCTTTATTGGCTCTCCGAGGGCAAAGAATGGTCTTCCGTGTTGGTAATCTTGGCATAGGACACGTGGTATTGCCATAGTGCGCCAATATGGTTTCCATTGGAAGCTGTGGCATCGGCTTCATGATCGCACCCTTACTGGTCATATTGGTGAAGAATAGTGACCCAAGACAAGCAAGCCAATCTAGAAGCCAATTTTGGGATAACATTGGCCCATTATTCACTTATACGCAATTGATTGCTTTTTTTAAAAAATAGCAGGGCGGAGAACTCATTCAAATACATATAGGAATATACTAAATATGTATCACAATGGGTTGTTTTTAAAACAGGAGAACATTTATTTTCAATGACATTTATACTATATTATACCGATGTGAATAGCTCGAAATTATCTAATTACATTTATTTAAAAAATAGCCAGCTTGAAAAAAAATCCATTAAAAAATAATTGTTGTTAAAAGAAACATTGGGGCCATCGGACAAGATAGCTCAATCAGGTAAGCGCTCGAATCCAGTGTATGATCATCCATGCGTATAGACTTGCGTTCGAGCCCTGTGAGATTCAGCTGTCGTGTAATTTCCCTGGACAAGAATGATTAACTACTGGGTTATTCTAGATTACCCATGCGATATTTGGGAAGTGGCTCCCCGGCTGCGATAGTTATCTCGATGTATGTTTGCTGATATAAGGGAAAGCGCTTGTGCTTCCGATCTGCTTGCATCCATGAAATGATGCTAAATGGTTTATGGTATGGTTGGGCAAACAGTGATCAGCAAACCATTTGTGAAAGCGCTTTTTAGAGCCAAAAGCAATGTAATACAACAACCTTTACACAGTTACCGGCGCCGATTACAAAATTAAAAATTGATGCTATCAGCTAGAAAGGGTTATTTAAGTATATTTATTCATTAATGAATTGCCTCCCAGGGTATATATCTAAGCACAATAAATCAAAGATTTATTTTATTTTTTTTAATTATATTAAAGCGGACAAGATAGCTCAATCAGGTAATGCGCTCGACTCCGTGTATTGTCCCCTCCAACAATGTGACATGGGGCCCCACGTGGGTCATTTGTGGACTACTTCCTGGGCCCCTCATTCGCTTCCCACCTGGGGCCCACCTGTTTTTGTCGTCGGGATTCAAATGGTTCCTAAGTGGGCAGTGTGGAGGCATGTTAACGCTAATTATATGCTTTAATTAAAGGGGAAAAAAAGAGTTCTAAGTACGGTTGGATATTGTTTTAATTCCAACTATTCATTAGTCATCACTTGCATCTCATACTAACCCTAACATGGTTCAAATATGTAAATTACGTAACCTTGTTGGATTCGAACCGGGAACCTTCTGAGCTTAGTCTGACTTCTCTATCCAGTCGACCACTTGTAACTTCACTGACAAATGGGCATCAAATTAGATTATTTAAAGGATTGTTGAATTAAAATTTTAAAATTGTATGTTTATACTCGCCTTCATACGACAGGGAATGAGTTTAGTGACCTATTAAAATAAATTTAGATAATATTTTACTACAAAGAATGGAAAATACACATTTTAACACCACAACTGGGCTTCAAATGGCCAACCCGGGAAATGCCCATGCATCCTTGCATATGAGTAAATATACTCAGCCGCCAATTGAAAACCTACATGGCCCCATTTAGAAACCCACTTAAATCCCATAAGAACCTCATCATTGACCCATTGAAACCTACAATGGCCCCATTAGGAAACCCCTTAAAGCCCATTAAAAGAAGCCTATCAGTTTACCCATTGAACAACTACAACCTGGGCCCCCTTTAGAAGCCCATGTAAATTTCCCATGCCCACTAAGCCCATGTAACCCCGGAAACCCAAGTGGCCCCACGCCCATAACTTGGTAAAACCCCTGATGGGTAGCCCAGATGATCCCACTGGGCCCAACCAAGTAGCCCATAAACACCATTAATGGGTTGCCTACCTGGGCCCATCATGAATACGCACATTATACCCATGTTCCAACCATGCCCCATACAAAATCCACATGGGCCCCATTAGGCATAAACCCATCATGTGTTACCCATTTACAACCCTCATGGGCCCCATTAGGAATAGCCCACATAAAACCCATGCCAACTATAGCCAGCTTACCCAACAAAACCCACATGGGGCACCAGCACGGAATGGTGGAGGGGTGCTCATCCTGTCGTATAGGCGTGCGTTCGAGCCCTGTGAGATTAGCTATCTTGTAATTTTTCCCCCTGGACAAGAAACCGATGGTTGTCCGATACCATGCGATATTGGGAAGTGGTCCCGGCTGCGAGGGTTATCTCGTGTATGTTTTGTGATAGGCAAAGCGATGATCCCGCTCTTTGACTGCATCCCTAGAAATGATGCCTAATCGTGATTAGCGGCCATTTGTGAAAGCGCTTAGAAGCGCTTAGAGGCCAAGTAGCATAAGGCGCTATATAAATCTCGGCTATGATATTAATTATTCTCGGAAGTTTGCACGCACAACCCGTGCAAGCGCCGTCATCTACGCAGTGGTTTGGCGCACGCTTGACCAATTACGATCGCGTTGCTATGTGCGATCATCACTGCCAAGTTAAACGCACGTCGCTGGGCTATGTTCGATTCGACTAGAGTTAAAATATCTGATTTTGTTTTCATTCCCGTGTGGGTCGGGGGGGGCTAGGGACAAGCCTAATTATGCCATGAAGCGGGGTGGATTTATTTTTTTG
Source organism: Ophioderma brevispina (assembly GCA_023653785.1). Taxonomy (NCBI): domain Eukaryota; kingdom Metazoa; phylum Echinodermata; class Ophiuroidea; order Amphilepidida; family Ophiodermatidae; genus Ophioderma; species Ophioderma brevispina. The sequence continues at coordinate 7,812 of JAMKCH010007209.1, forward strand.
TATCAGGAGAAGAGTATTCATAAATAAGATCGGTAGCAAAAACTCTTTAAGTGTTAATGGCATCCTCATCTCTAGTATTTTCTGAATATATTGTAAATGGTTGGATAGAAAAAAAATGAAAATCTGATATCTAAATCTTAAATGAGTTGATATTAAAATCCTTATCAAATTCATTTCTAGCAGCAAAACTGGCCACGTAGAATGTACTAGTCTAAATAGAGATCTGAAAAAAGTATTTGCCCATCTCTACTCTTATATGGCGCACTAACCGTGAAGAGCATTGCACGTGACCATGTATAAACAAGCGTTTATATAATGGTCACAAAAAATAGTATGTGGGCACATATTTTAGTACCAAAATGGCTGTAGTTCATTGATTTTTGAAATATTTTAGTCGACTTCCGTTAGTGCCGGGGGCTCCATGATACCGTAGATCGTGGAATATTATGGAATTTTATAATGTTCTTTAGAATTATGAACTATCAAATCTTATCTTTTTTATTCTTTTTTTCTTCTAAAAAGTGTATTTTTTATGGGCAAGACTAATATTGACAAAGTTATGACAAAATAGATTTCATCACATTGTACTATACAACGCCCTTGATTGTAGGTTTTTGTCGAGAATTGACCAAGCATTTACAAATTACCACCATTAAAAGTATTAAAAACAAAACAAGTATTAATATTAACAATAATACCTTCAATGGTTTCGCATTCAGGGTTTTCATTTTCAAATCCACAAAATGGTGCATCCATTGGGGCAGTTGTCCTCCCTGCTGGCCATAATGCGCTCTGTCTGATCTCAAGGCGATTGGTAAAGCCGAAATAGTCTGCAACTACCTGGATAAGTCATATTTACAAAAATACATCAATTTAAAGGGGCATTTCGTGATCCACAGCCTCGTCCCCCCGACTTACCTCAATTAAGTTGAGATTTTCATATCATCTGAACCGTTAATATTAGTGATCTATGTGTGCCAAATCTTACGTGCAAATTCGATCGTGGCTGTAAGGAATTAGCAATTTTGTATTTTCTGTCCGTAAACGGACAGTTGTCTATGGGACCGTGGGAAATGAGCATTTGCTCATAACACAAAACCGCAAAGTCGGGATCAGCTAAAAAGTTGTGAATAAGCTTTTCTCAAGGATATCTAGTGAACAATAAATAAAACAGGTGCTGGAATCACGAAATGCACCTTTAATATTACGCACCAATGACCCAAAATGTATACATTTCAATTTGGATTATGAAATCGTTCGATGTCTTCAGTCGATTTCTAACATTTTTTCTTCCAAAATTTATTTTCAATAACATAAACAAATGCCAGATAAGGCGAGATATATCTGTCGGCAACTTCACTTATAGTTTATTGTATTCGTTGCATAACGAATCCCAATGAAGGGTTTCGTCGGAAAATGGGAAAAATTTTGGCGATTCTGTCCTTAGGGGTCCACGACCATCTGATTGTAAAGTAATTTCTCTTCTCTCTTCCCTTTCGTGGACCCCATGACAGATTGGGCCACCATTTTTTATTGTGGTTATTATTGTATAGGAATACTCTTGACCAAATAAGGTAACGTCGTGGCACAAAAGCCCAATTCTGATCTGGTTCAGACGTCGATTTGAAGCGCACAGCAGTTTTTGACAAGCACCCACGCTCCAGGGGCAGGTCTCCCCTCACTGACCCAAAGGGCAGCTATTGAATTTTCTTATCTTTTTTGGACTTGGAATTTTTCCCTCTAACTCTAACCCACAGACTTCTATGCTCTAACCGGAAAAAATTAATGAAATATCATAGGGTCAGCACCTAACCACAAGACCAGCGAGTTGGTGTGCCAGATTGCAAATTCTAATAGAGGTTGTGCCTGTTTAATCGATTGGCTAGGAACAAAAGAATCGAACGGGTGTCCTGTTACCGAAGCAGTCCATTCAATTTAATGTTGCTTGCAACCTTGGAAGTCATCTCGTTTGTATGCCAATAATGTGGTGCAAATAACAGCGTTTTCTGATTTGATTCTGTTGAACAAAGTTTCAGCATTAAGGTTGAGACGTCACAGGCACAACCTCTATAGTCTTGATACACGGCATTAATCTACATTACGGGAATAAATCGCTAATGCTATTGTACTCATAATGAATAGCTCCGCTCTGGATTGTCGCCCACAACCTAAGCTCCAGGAGCATGAGTGGTGGTCAAAATCTCAAACTTACTCGAATGAACGACGGCAGGGTAAACGAGCAAGATCAAACTACAGGTAATTGAACGTGCATTTTGGATTTCGCCTGTAATGATCAGCCTGTGAACGAAGGTAGATTTCAAAGCCGAAATTGGTCGTCTTTTTCGGAAAAACAATTTAAATTTGATGAGAACCAAATTGGCGAATTCGGAGAATGGATTTCCACGGAATGACCGTCCGTATGTGGCGTAAAGCGGAAGGAATTTAGTATTGTGCCACACCCTCCATGAATTCGGAAACATCAACGGAATAAACTGCAGGTCCATTCTCCGATAAAGGGTTCCAAAAAGTCGCTTTAGTGTCGCTCAGAGTCATGCACAGTTTAAAGCTTGTTTTTGACCTGTTAAAATGAATGGTTATGAATATAAATATACTTAGGCGTTATGTTTTCAAAATGATACGGACTAGATGTTGTAACCGGATGAGAAAGTATCAAGCAATATGGCTAAAAAAAAAAAAAAAAAAGATGAATAATTCTTGCTTTTCGCCGTGTCGCCAGCCCAAATCCGTTCTTTAAAATGTGTCCCTGCTCGTTATACAAGAGCGCATATCACAGATTGCATGGCTTTTTTATCAGCCTCTATTATGCACAATTGTTAAGTTTAAACATGATAATATTGGATTATTAAAGTTTCGCAAGAGTCCTCTGAGAGCATGTCGCCAATATTGCAGACAGATACGTTACGATAATTCGGGGCTAGGGACTAGGGACCCAGCCTAATTATGCCAATGAAGCCGTGGGTGGATTTATTTTTTTTTTTTTTGTTATCAGGAGAAGAGTATTCATAAATCAGATAGGTAGCAAAAACTCTTTAAGTGTTAATGGCATCCTCATCTCTGGTATTTTTTTTGTAATATTTGTACAATGGTTGAGATAGAAAAAAAATAAAATCTGATATCTAAATCTAAAATGAGTTGATATTAAAATCCTTAACAGATTCATTTCTAGCAGCAAAACTGGCCACGAGAAATGTGTACTGGATTGTTGTGTATCTATTATGGAAATATTCTTGACCAAATAAGGTAACGCCGTGGCACAAAAAGCCCAATCTTGATCTGGTTACAGACATCGATTTGAAGCACGCAGTAGTTTTTGACCAGCACCTATGCTCCAGGGCAGGTCTCCCTCACAAACCTCAAAGGGCAGCTATTGATTTTTCTTATCTTTTTTGGACTTGGAGAATTTTTCCCTCTAACTCTAACCCACAGACTTCTATGCTCTAACCGGAAAAAATAATGAAATATCATAGGTCACAAGCTACTAACCACAAGACCAGTGAGGATTGTGTGCCAGATGGCAATTCTAATCCTTGATACACGGCCTTCATATTACATTTACGGGAATAAATCGCTACTGCTATTGTACTCATAATGAATAGCTCCGCTCTGGATGTAGCCACAACCTATGCTCCAGAGCATGAGTGGTGGTCAAAATCTCAAACTTACTCGAATGAACGACGTAAACGAGCAAGATTCAACTACATGTAATTGAACGTGCATTTTGGATTTCGCCTGTAATGATCAGCCTGTGAACGAAGGTAGATTTCAAAGCCGAAATTGGTCGTCTTTTTCGGAAAAACAAAATTAAAATTTGATGGGAACGAAATCGGCGAATGGATTTCCACGGAATGACCGTCCGTATGTGGCGTAAAGCGGAAGGAAGGTTATATTGTGCCACACCCTATGAATTCGGCAGCCTAACGGAATAAACTGCATACAGCACCGACTACTTAGTCAATGATTGCATATTCGTGTACAAGGTCGAGAGAGCATATCGTGTCAACATGGAACTGTCATGACTGCATGATGCTATAAGTAAATTATGACACATTGCTGTAATATTTAGATTTGAAATGAATGCAGAGGTCTAGAAATCCAATATTTAAACCCAAAAATTAAGACATGGGTCGCTTTGTTAGCGAGAAATTGACGTTTTAATATAATTGGCCCATTGGCACATAAACGAATGGCAATTTGGTTGGTATGCAAACTTAATAAATTGGCTAAGTTAAAGTTCGAGCAATTATTTAGCTCTTACAATTTCCTCCTAATCTTCCAACAATAGAGAGTTGTTTTGCTAGTTTAATACAATGGTTGTCAAGTGTTTTTCTGCTTAGGCCAAAATTAAATAACCCCGGTATTGTTTTAGATATTTCATATCCTTCTCGCATTCTCCATTTTAGATTTTCATATGTTGACAGACGACACAACAGCGTTTCTTAATAATGTTATCATTCATACCTGAAAGGTTCCATTTTCTTTGTCTCTCATATCCCCACAAAGAATAGTCTCCATCGCGGTCACCAATTGGCATTGATGGTTATAGACCATAGATACCTGAGAGAAAGAGATCATGCAAAATGCGAAAATATATTTAAGACATTCGAGTGACTTATTGTATAGTGTTTCAAATATTGAAGGGCATCAGATGTCAGGGAAAAGTTGATTTGATAAACCGCAAGAACAGTTCATACCTACAGTTAGTCCAAATTAAACATATTGTTTTATAGTTCCAAAATAGACTATAACGCAATACAACTCATTAATAACTTCCGTTATTGCTTTGGTATTATTACCATTATTTCGGAAAATGTAAATTAAAATTCTTTTGTAGTGTCTTCTGGTCTGGCTAAGTAAACATTCTGGAATGGATGCATTTTTCAGCTACTAAGTGTATTTTATATGAAAATATGGTCTTATTTCGAGGAAGAGAGATGGAAAAACAAATTAATATTGGTCTTTCTATAAAATCCAGGAGAGACTTGTAAAACTATGGAATGGCTGGGACAGGGATCATAGTTTTATGTATTTTTATATCAACGGAACGATTGACAAACAAAAGGTGATTAAGCATAGTTATACGTTGATGACCCCAAGTTTTCCGTTTACTGAAGTGTTGTATTCGGAGACATCTATGCATCTAAACTCGTCTTTCTTTTCATAAATCTTTCACTGCAGTTCTGGAGGCGTTCCCTAAATTGACTGCATTTGCAATATTGCGTTCTGCCCGGCGCACTGCCATGGCCAAATGTAATTAACAACAAACAAATACACAATAAGCCGTCGCCCACATCACATACTGTCTTATATGACGAAATGCCTTTTTCGAGAAAATCGCCATTGAAATTCTACCGGGAGATTTCATGTTTGTACTATGGAATTAAACATTACAATTTTACTTTTTAATTTTGCATTTCGAAGAAAACATACTGAAGTTTAAGTTTTAACCTTGCTGAGTTTTGAAAGTGCAATTGTATTCCTGATATAAAGCTACAAAATCATAAGTCTGTATGTGAAACGCAAAAAAGTCGTATTTTCACATACGACGCTGATTTTACCGTTATATTTCAATGCGTTCAGATAGATGTGAAACACGTCTTGTTCACCCACGAGGCAGATACGACCGACATAGATCTGTATGTGAAAAGCGTATACAGCTTGTTTTACGAACAGCGTTAATTATAAGCCTATAGAAATTACGTGTAAATGAAACATACGACAGCATGTGAAATCGCGATATGCAGTTTTTAGCTTATTGATCAAAATTCTTAATTAATATCTGACTAATTAGGTCACTTTCAAGACTGTAACTTTGTGCATGTATAGACCATAACATTATAAGTACATGCAAAATATCTCAAAAAAGGAAAACAAATGTCAGATAAGACAGTAGCTATGTGATGTGGGCGACGAAATGAATAAATAAAAAATACACAATTAAATACAGAAATACATAATAAAAACAAAATAAAAAAAAATAAATGTTATTATTAGCTCATAACACTCTTACCTTCGAATGTCCTATTCCACATTTTGCGTGTAAGTGTGTATCCGTCATTCAAGTCTCCATTTTCTGCGAGTGTCTCATTGATCACTAAAGCGTAAAGAATCACTGCGTCGTGTAGAGCCGCAGACCAGTAGCCATACTTAAATGTCCAGAGTTTGGTTTCCAATTTAAAAAACAGAAATGATACAATAAGTTTCATTGTCATTTCTTAAATGTTTTCACATTTTGACAATTTTTATAATCTCGTAATTAACACTTCAAGTACCAAGAATTTTTTAGAGGATACGAATTTCTCTTAAATTGCACAAGGTCGGATACAAACCACATACCGGGAACGTTTTGAAGGTTTACTGGACAAACAAAAACAAAAGAAATCCGCGAATCTTGTTTTGAGCTTGTTTGCTATCGTAAACGTCCCTGCATATTACATAAAGACAGCGCATTCGGCTTATTCACTTCAGGTGTGATCTAATACACTGTTAAGCATTTCAAATATGCAAAAATAAACCGGTGTGAAAGCAGATATAGTCCGGTGGGAGCCATAGTCCGGGGCTCCATAGACGATAACGGAATAAAGCATGAAACTAATGTTGCGTAAAGAGTCAACTGAATCGATTGCCCTATTGTTCACCATTGTTCCCGGACTATGAGTACGCCAGACAATGGTTACTTCTACACCGGGTTCGGAAAAAATATTTAGGGCGCTTCTTTGTGGAAATATCCTCATGTCTCTTTGGACCCAACATTTTATTTATTTTCTTGCGATTTCTCGCTTACGCAATGAAATATTTCAAGGATTTTTTTGCTATTTGTCTGATTTATGAATACGCTTCTGGGCCATTCTTCGGTCACGTTTGAGACCTAAAGCGCGGAAATTGTTACTTTCAACCAAATGCACTCAAAAATGTTATAAAAACAAACAACATAACAATATTTTATTACTTTTTTACATTAATATAACCTTGAGTAACAAGCCCTACCAAAATTGTTTCCACTGTTGCTAGATTGTCATTTTGTCATGGTCGGGGCAATAAAGTTTGTGTCACGTCTGTGACCTACTGAATCCAAATAAGAATGGTACTTATTTTGAAATTTCTTAACTTAACCGCATTATTGCCCTGATTGTATCATTTTTAGAAGTGTAACGTCAAGTGGTGCTACGTTCCCGAGAATGGTGAATCCACAACAAACCAAATAAAGCTAAGGTATAACAGGAAGCCTTGCTCCGTGTTTCGTCTCTTTCCTCATCGACATTCCCAATAGACCGAAATATATTGTAGGCTTGTACATGTACACTATAATTACTATTAGTTCGATACGTACGTGTTTAGACTTAATAAATCCCTCCAAGTATATATAACTCCCGGTCCGGATGAAATACACCATAAAGCGAATCTCAAATACCCCGGTAAAGTTTGTATATATCGGGATAGAGGGCCAGTAATTGAATCGGTGAGTAGAATTATCTCCTGTATCCCTAATTCGCTGAAATAACGAAATGTCTAATAAAGTCATACGCCTGATTTGATTTCTTCAAACATCGGGACTGACAAATAAGGAAAGAAGTTTAAACGCTCGGAAATGTTTAATTGGGGGTAATATTAAGTATTTTACTTTTAAGGTTAAATAAATTTGTACTTCATAGTAATCGTTAAAGTAACCTGAGGCATTGTATGGTTGTTTAATGAGTTCTCTCCACTGTCGGGTTTCTTTACATGCCCATCATCTTCTTATTACTGAAGGATCCACTATGGCTGAGAGACTACGGCACTTTAAAATACAACAGTGGATCAGAGTAAAATCTTTGATAAAAGACGTTTTGGTACGACAAAAAGGAAATGGATAAAATGCAATAGAAATGCACTTCCCATGTGAGTTAATACGGTTTTCATTTGGTGGATAATGTTTGGCTTGTCAAAGAGCAGACATTGTGGGAAAAAAATGCAAAAATTATATTCGGTTTTTGAGAACTCGTATTAAATGTGTCTATTTAATTGTTTCTTGCCATGTTAAGCATTGAGATGCTTTACTTACACTCGTCAATAGACATATATATCGCATCAATATATTATAATTACATTCTTATCAGAAAACTGACATAAAAAACAATTGAGGGATATAAAGGCACCGAACGTCCGTGAAAGAAAGGAACTTATATGTTGTATTCGATAGTACCTAGACTTGTAGAGGGGAACAAGGTCAGCCCTAAAAAAAAAATGAAATTGAATGGCAATTGACGATGACCTGGGCCCCCTACATCGGAAACTAAGCATTGAAGAAAGTCAAAACTATTCTTATTGTATCCTATCATTCTCCGCTAACATTGCACCATTTTTTTTATCCAAATCGAGGCAACTTTAAATTTGAAACATGTACACTGTAAATTGACCCTTTTTATTTTTGCTGTTTTTAAGCCTATAACTCTGAAACTTTAGGCTGTATATATTATAAACTATACCTTTCCTGAACCTATAGTTAGACCCATAACGTTGTATACTTTTCAACATGATTTGATCAATTTAAAATTTTACCTGTACACTCTTTTTCTTGGTCCCCTCTCCTTAAGGCACCATTTGCAGCACTTAAGGAATTACTTTCAGGGGTCCCTATCATGCTGCATATTTTAATCACTCAAACCTGTAGTACTTTCGATGTCTTACAAGGCTGTAGTCTCCCGGTTAAAAAATTGTTGATGTCCCCCTAATATTCCTAAGAACGGATTAAGGATAGACTGGATATCACAATTTAATCCTTGCGCCCGTCGTGGTAGTATTTAAAGAAACTAATTATAAATAGTGTCGTCACAAGCAACTACAGCGCTTGGTTTAGATACATTATACAATGTCAGCCCTCTTATCTTCTCTTCATCTTCTTCATCTTTCTTTCATCACCTTCATCTTCTTCATCATCATCCATCATCATCATCTCTTCATCATCATCATCACATCTTCTCTTTTCATCATCCTCATCTCATCATCATCATCTTCTTCATCACATCTCTATCATCATCATCTTCTTCAGTATCATCATCATCACTCTTCATCATCATCATCATCTTCATCATCATCATCTTCTCTTCATCATCTTCTTCTTCATCATCATCATCTTCATCATCTCATCATCTTCTTCTTCATCATCATCACATACTTTCATCATCTTCTTCATCATCATCATCATCATCATCTTCATCTTTAGGTGGGCATCATCTTCTCTCTTCCAATTCATCTTCATTCTTCTTCATCTTCATCATCATCTTCATCATCCATCTTCATCATCTTCATCATCTTCATCAGCTTCTCATCTTCTCTCTTCATCATCAGCATTCATCATCAATCATCATCCAATCTCATCATCATCATTGCCATCATTATCAACATCATCATCACTACTACTACTACTACTACTACTACTACTACTACTCCTACTAACTACTACTACTACTACTACACTACTACTACTACTCTACTACTACGACTACTTACTTGACTTCCTACCTACTACTATTTGCTACTGCTACTGCCACCTACGGCTTACTGCTACCTACTACTATTACTACTACTACTACACTACTGCTACTGCACTACTACTACTAACTACTACTACTGCTGCTGCTGCTGCTGGTCTGCACATAATAATAATAATAATTTAGCGATATTGAACTCTCCAAGATACTTCAAGACAAAGCACCAAAAATCCCAGTAATTGTGCAAGTAAATTTCAACTTTAGGTTACATGAAATCAGTAATCATTACTTTTTTATGTGATCACGTTTTTGTAACGTATGCGTATGTGACCACAAAAAACATATTGGCACATGTCTCTATTCAAATATTTCATATTGCGGAACTCACTTTTGAATGCTATGATTTGATACGTAGAAACTCAATAGATCAGTGTAGTTATTGTGCTCAATATTCGTTCGTGTGCGTTATGCTTGCCATTTTTCATGCTCCAAAGGGCCTTCTAAATTAGATAATATTTCGTAATTTTGTTATTTTGGTCTTCTTTGACTGGTTAAATCGACCGACCAAGTTAACTGTTTATTTCTCCAAGTTTAATGTGTTGTGCTTTATATTATTAAATTACAATAAAGGTTAGAGAATTTTAAAATTTAAATTTCATTTTAAGCGAGTCGCAATAATAGTTATCTTGTATGAAAATGAAATAAAAGTAATTTCCGAAATAGCCATATCTCACCATTTTTAATCAACTCCAGCATTCAGAGTATCTAATACTTGTTGTGATGTTTATTTTTTACATAAAATAGTTATCTGGTTTAGTTTTATCTGGTTATGATAGATTGCTCTAGTGAGTGAGTAGTAAAATTTAACGACAACTCAAACACAATTGTGTATATATCGTGTTCATTACAAATTTTGTTATTTACAATTAAATATAAAAACAACGCAAATATTAAACCTTCCGTTTCACATTCAAATTACAATTAACAATTACAAAAGAATAAACACATAATACAACGATAAACCAGAGCATCACCTATCCATATAAAACAAGATAAAACCAACTAATTGCAAAGAATACCTTAAAAACAGCTTAAATAAAACAAGTTCAAAAGATATACTGATAAATTTCTAACTATACCATATAGACCGATGACAAAGGTCATCACTCATCCATGTACCAATCAAAAACTTCAACTAAACTTCAAATACGGTAATCGACAATCACCCAGAACATGCAAACATGAGATCCCCTTTCACAGCCAAATAGATGTCTCATACATGTACATTTTATAAATGGCTCCAATACACTTTGGCATTATGCCCAAACTGCTAGATTTAAAAATTAATCAACAATTATACAGTCAAACCCTAAGACATGCTACTATTTACTATACAAAAAAATAATAGGTGTTCTTACCTATGTAAATGTAATTGATAAATTGTTTGTTTTTCATGTTACTTGATTTTAAGAGCTACATGTACTTAAAAACGAGTAATACAACATAACATCTTAAAAATAATACATTACAACATTCGTATCATCACAACATTTATAATATAATCCTAAATTTAAATACACCCCGTCTGTTTCAAATAACAGACGAGTTGCCCCTTTTAGTTCCGCCTTTTACGACATGCGGGAACACATCGGGCCAATTCTTACCCCGAACCCGCAGGGGGCCCATTTTAGTCGCCTTTTACGACCTGCATGGGAAGACATCGGGCCAATTCTAACCCCGAACCCGCAGGGGGGAATTTTATATATTGCAACGCGAATGAATGTGCAACATCCATTGTTGAGTTTTATGAGAGGGGAAAAAATCGAACTGCAATTGAGAATACCGAGAGAAAATTTGCGGTTGACAACGTACAGCAAGTGCAGCGTAGCCGGTTTTTAATTTTAACATGTTTTATTGTCAGTATAGTCATATACCGGATAACCATTTCTTAAGTCGAGAAATGGTTCGGTTTTATTTTATAAGATTTGTAAATATGTTTTCTTTTTTTTAATATTGCTTTTTTTAATGTTATTGTTTTTCTTTTCTGCGAGGATACAAGGTTGAGTACATTGCTTGTATAACATCACGGTCACACTTGCTATTGACTTATTGCATAAGTAATAATATTTCTATTTTTACTTAGCAATGGTCACAGTTCCATTTGTTTCTTGCTACTACATCTAACAATTTGTTTCAGATATATTCCTCTCAATGATAATCCTTGACAATTTTTTAAAATCCCTGATAAAGAGAAGTTTATCTGAATCAAAAAGCGAGTTATTCTGTACTGGTTAATAACGTTTCTTCTATGTCGTGGTCTTTGTACTGTTAATATCCTGACACCAGTAACTTATTATTCAGTACTTTTATTTTTTTACATATGTGGCCAATTACGCGAAATATCCGTCATTTATTAGGGAACGAATTAAATATTGTTGATGCTCTCTTTTGGACGCTACGCTACTGTAAATGGCACATACCAAAGTTGTGTGTTGCATGCTACTACACATGTAATGCCCTTGAAACAAATCCACTGCCACTATAAAGACTTATAGAGTTACTTGACCACACATTTTGTCCTCTGATTTGATTTCTTGTGTCCAATTGTATCCCACACTAGGTTGGCACTACTTCATTTACCTATTTCCCCTTTCCCCACAATATGCCTTACAAGGTAGGTTTTATATCCCGTAAATCCCTTTTGTTTTTGCCACTTTTCAAAAATCACTGAGCGGAGACCTCCCTTTTTTGCGGTGATCGTCAGGTTGCTAGGCATTTTGCTCTAGGGGCGTAATAGTAGGGTAATGAATGGAATCCCATTCTAGAAGTTTGGGAAAGAAGGTTTGAAGATGTTTTGCTTTGAAGGATGCTGAATTAGAATTTTTGGGTTCAACCTCTGGGAAATGTGGGGAACTTTGTAAAATAAGGGGCAAAATTAGTACAGGGGTAAATTTGAAATCAGGTCAAACTGTGTTTAAATATACACCAATGTAGTTGTCTCATTATATGGATTAAAAAAGGTATAGTTTGCATAGGTTCCGACCTTTAGTTACTCGGCTACAACCCTGATAAGGCAAAAAATCCAGTGCTCAGATTTTGTTGAAACCGGTGTCAAATTATTGCCCTGGTCATACTGAAGCAGAAAATCCATTCCATTTGACACCAGTTTCAACGAAATCGGAGCACTGGGTAACGTTTACCACCAGGATGACCTTGAACCTTAATAGGGCTGTACCTGTTTAACTAAAGGTCGGAACCTAGACAAACTATACATTTTTTAATCCTTAGAATGAGTCAAATACATTGGTGTACATTTAAACACAATTTGAATTGATTTCAAATTTACCCCTGTACTAATTTTACCCCCTTATTTTACAAAGTTCCCCACATTTCCCAGAGGTTGACCCCAACAATTCTGATTCAGCACCCTTCAAACTATAGAAAAACATCTTCAAACCTTCTTCCCCAAACTTCTAGAATGGGATTCTGATTTATAACCCTACTATAAGGGATATACTTAATCATCTCCAACATAATATTTTAAATGTGTGTTTTACACTTATGTCTTACATCATCACCATCTGGTTTTATCCAGTTGTAATCTTCTTTCTGTCTTATTCCGTAGTCTCTTAGGAAGGCGATATATTCTTCCGTATCCGGTTGGTAGAGGTGAAAGGTCATTAGAGCTTGGTATGCAAATTTTGCGTGATTGTCGCGTTCGTCATTCTGTTAATAGATAAATAGCTTTGTGTCTTACATGTCTTACTTTAGTTTGGAAACTTTTTGACTTATTTCAAGATATGTAGAACCTGTTTGTAATAGTGTTGTATATCGTGAAAAAGCTCATTGTGAAAAGCACAATGACACCATATTTGTAACAATGCGATTCTTGTGGCAATGCAGTAGGATCGAAAACACAATGTGGCAAATTTGCCGTTTGGCCTACCTGTACGTGTTCACAAGAACAAAATACGATCCCAGATAATGGTTAAAAAGATATACATAATAATTGATCTTAAACATAATAAAATATTAAGTATCCATAATCCATATTGTTTTACAAATCAAGTTTATTACTGCCAGTCGGTCAGCATTGACAAGGTTAAAACGCCACAATCTTTATTTGTCTGATTCACTGAAGACTTGTAGAAAACTACAATTAATGTCTCGAATCACCTTTCATTTGTAATACATCCTTAAACAAACCTGCTTCCAATTATCGTCTCCAAAGAAGATTTTATTATCCCACGGGTAAAAGCTGAAGAAAGCATAGTCTCCGTTGATCAAATTCATATCGTAAGCTTCTAACATGACCTGTCGTACTATTGGCCCATTGGCACCAATGAGAATTACTGAGGGTAATCGGAGCAAGAAATAGGAAGAATTAGCTGTGTACGTATTTAGTTATTTTAAAATCCCTAAAGTAATCGCATGCAATGTATGCAACTACTACTAGAACGTGTGCAAAATAAATCAATAAATACAAAAATAAATAATAAAATAAAATAAATAAATAAATATACACATACATAATATATACATACATACATACATACACACACATACACACATACATACATACATACATTTACACATGCATACATGCATGATGCATAGCTACATACATTGGAAATTCTTACTTAATAAATCCTGTTTAGCAATAACCAACAAAAACTTCTTTAAACGACATTTGATAATAGTCTTGTAATTTCAATTTCAAATATTACACATGGAGATGTTGACATTTAATTGAATTAGGTTTTTTATTATTACTTTGTTTTATAAATACAATTATGTTTGCTGACTCTCAAAGTCTGTGTTAGAGTAAATGCAGTGAATTTTGAGTATATCTCATTTTCGTCGGAATTCCCCGACTATTGCATTAACAATTAAAGCTGAAGTTGCTTTGCTTTGCTTTTGCCATATAAAAGAGTATATTTTTGTATTGTTGTTCTGAGATTTCAGCCTCCAATTTCATTCAAATGACAAGGAGCAAAAGCTATTAGCCCTATTAAAAATGTTCAAAACATTTTTAAATGGTGTCTATCTGTGCCTCAATTTTGAATTTTGCTTTGAAAATGCTATAAGAACAACAGAGTAGGACGATTCAATATATTTTGTTGTTGGTTGTGGTGGTGGTGGTGGTGGGGGTGTGGGGTGTGGGGGGCTAGGGACCCAATCCTAATTGTTTAACTAACACATCACCGGATTTCTATTTCAATTCCTTTCTGCAAAAGATATGTATTTAGACAATGACAATTATAGTTTAAAAAGATAAAAACGTATTCGTTACCATAAAATGACACGAAAACAAAATCGTGGGGTCCCATGCGACCCTTTGGCTCGATTTTTCAGATGACCCCTAAATTGGCCCATAGTAACATTTTTGCTTCCACTTTTCAAACTGCTGGGACCGTTTTAACTAAAAGTTGTAATCCGTGTATTGGTGATGTGCTTCAATGTGGGAGGGGAAGGGGGGGGTATCAGAAAAATAGGGGCAAAGGGTGGCATGGGGACCCCCACATTTTGTTTCTGCATTTTACTGGTGCAACCCACCTTTGGGGACGGTTTCTTGTTACATCAAAAGGGAGTTAAATTTCCTGGTCTTTAAAGGTGCATTGTGATTCTTAAAAACCCTTCTGTTTGTCATGTTCGATAGATATCCTTTGAAAAGCTTATTCCAAAAATTTGAGTGATTCTGAGCTTGCGTTTTGGTGTATGAGCAAATGTCTCGCATCACATGTAGGACCATGTTACAGTAATTTCTGTCCGTTTACGGACAGAAAATACAAAATCGCGATTTACTTGCAGAAACCGATGGGGAATTTGCAGTCCAGATTGGGCACACATACTAACTTAGCCCGACGGTTCAGATGATATTAAAAAATCTCAACTTTGATGAGGTAAGTCGGGGGGATGAGGCTGTGTGATCACGAAATGCCCCGTTAACTTCTTCTGATACCAAAAATCTCAATTTGAATGAGTTTGAGTGGGGGGACGAGGTTGTTAATCGGATCACCCACTTTTTAAGTTCCAAAGGGACATTGTGAGCTACAGCTTTGTCCATAGACATACCCACAGATTTTATTATTTTTTTTAATCATTGCAAGTTGGAAGGAATGTGAGGCCTTAGTATGCACGATATAAAAAATGCATCAATTATAGCACAATGGCCAAGGAACACTGAGATGCAAACATGTAGACATAACACCAGAACGCCCTTGCGAGAAAATTGAAAGTTTGGGAATAAGCTTTTCACAAGAACATCTAACGGTTCATACCTAATATTTCATTTTTAAGCAATGGCAAAGAGTAAACTAAGACTAACTTCTCGCCTGTGCCTCTGCTTCTTGTAAAGCTTCTTTCACGCTCCCATAGCTTATTTAGAGCAATATCAACTACCGTCCACACCTTCTCAGTTAAGCTCGCCTTCACGTTGTGCCAGTCGGGCCCAATATAGACCCAAATCGTCCCAGATAATTGCGGGAGTGTTCCATATATAATGGCTAAATATGGCTGAACCAAAATCCCTAGGAAGACAAGCGGAATGATGTTGACAAGAGTGCTGGTCTCTGCAAAATAGGAATCAGTAGAATACAAGTTGATTAAGCTCCAAGCTCTCAGGTTACGGATTGTCCAATCTAACACAGCACTACACACCCACACCACACACAACAACACACACACACACGCGGCATGGGGAATGTTGTAAAAGCATAGAATTCAAAATAAGTATATACAAAACTTAATGAAAAATTCGGAAATTTCTTTGAAAGGTAGCCAAAAATTAAGTTAATAAATTGAATTCTGCAAATTGATAATGACATTAAAAAAAGTAGCCATTGACCAATTTTCATATAAATTAAATATCAAAATCACTTCTCTCTCTTGTGTATTTCTAATTGGAGGAAAAAAGTTTGTTAGCACGTTGTAAAAGCTAAAAACGTTGTCACACATACCCGCCTGCCTATAATTGGACTGTATATTTTACATGGTCTTAATTCAACTATTGGGAGACTAATCAGATATAATAAACCACTCAACAACGAAAAAATTTAAAAATTGTTCTTTATTTTTGTTATCTGGTTGATTTATTTTGTAGTGAGTAAGACCGTGGCTAACACTGTAAACATGAACAAAATAGGAAGTATAAACGAAGTAAGGTTGGACAGAAGCGTCTAAGTGGCACATGAGTACGGACAACTAAAAGGCGAAGGCCAAAAGTGGAGTCTATTGCCATTGTAAAGTGTTGTCTTTTTGGCCATTTTAGCCATTTTACCCTATAACTCCAAATCCAATAGTCTTAGATGAATTCTATTACATTTGGAAGCCTTATGAATAGATGGAAATATGGCATGGATTTCAACATGATTGGAGCATTTTAAAAGTTGCCCCATCTGTAACCTTAATTTGCCCCTATTGAACAAAAAGCACACAACAATTTGAGGGAGTTCTAAATATTCTGAGCCATGAGATGAGGGGCCATACTAACACCAAAGGTGTCAAACCTTCTGTAGTGGGGGGGGGGGGGTGACCGATGAATTTGACCTGGGTCCATGTTCTAAGTATATTAGGTAAGATCAATGTACCTTGATTTATTGTCAATAATGCCAGACGGTGATACACCGGAAAGGATAGGAACTTCCAAAAGAAGCCAAGTCTGCAGACTTCAGCTGTCTCTTATCGCTACCAGTGTCCCAAAAAGCTTAAAGGTCAAGGGAAACATCTTCGCAGAAGGCCGGGAGCAATCATAGTGGGTTCACCGCAGGTTCCGTCTGTTTCTCTGTATAAAAAAAGGAATGATAATTTTTAAACTTGGAGATTTCCCCAATTTCCCCAACTGGGGAAATATTAACCACACTGCAGAGATTGTTTATGTTTGATTGCAACCTACCAGACATCATATCTTTAATCTCACTTCATATTTGGTGTACATGTAATATCAACTTCAAGATGCATTTCGTAATACCATCTTTTAATTTACTCACGATTCACTAGATAAAGCTTATTTCCTAAATTTCCTACATAGGACATTGTGTTGTCTTTTCTGTGCATACAAATTTGCTAATTTCTTGCTGGGACGATAGAATTTGCACATCAGATAGGTAAATACATAGCTAACGGATTTTTATGATACCCTAATCTGTTTAGGCAAGCCGGGATCGAGGCTGGCTGTAGACACGAAATACCCCTTTAAATGTTATGCTCATTAAGAACAACCAGTTACCCCCACACACCATAAGACTGTTTACAACAAAACATCTTGCGCCAAATAAATAAAATCCAATAAAAATATGATATAATAACAACAATAAAAGTCAAGGCGAGCTAATGGGACGCATACAAAGACGGCGAAGCAGCAAGGAGCCTTCATTAATGAAAGCTTCCCAAAGGTTCACCTAATTTCAACATTTTAAAACTAGAGATTGTCCTATTGATTTTTTCAGATGATTAGAGATTAATTATTTTGTTAAAGGAGCATTTCGTGATACAAAGCCCCTCAACTTAGCTGAAACAAGTTGAGATTTTGACCTGTTGGCATAAGTATGGTATGTGTACCAAATCTTACGTGCATATTTGATCTACTCTTGAAGAAATTAGCAATTTTGCAATTTCTGTCATTAAACGGGCAGAAATTACAACACAGTGGCCTATGGGGCAGCTTGATATGAACATTCGCTCATAACATAAAACACACCGTCAAAATCAACTGAAAATATGGAAATAACCTTTTTGAAGGTGCCAGGATCACGAAATGTTCCTTTAAATGCCATATACTAGCAAGGCATAGTAATATGTGTACATCATATGATAATTGTTGTTCTACCTTTCAAAACTCTTTTTCGATAGGATTTTGTTTATCTATTATACATGTAGTGTATGACATATGTCCAAAATAATAATAATAATAATACCCGACATTTGTAAAGCGCCTTTTCCCAAGGATTCAAGGCGCTGTTGCCTATTATTATTACGCTGCCGTCAGGAAATCGTCACAATCATTTCGCTTCATCCAGGCCGGCAGCTGGCCAAGCGCACATCCCTATCAGCACTTAGATTATAATATTCCCATAACAGCTCCCCAGATTTCGCTTGGGTAAACGAGGCAATTGAGATTAAGTATCTTGCCCAGGGACACAAACACGTTGACTACAGCGGGGCTCGAACTTACCATGCTTACGATTTACAATGGTTTTATGATCATGAGTCCTGCGCTTATCCACTGCGCCACACGTGCTCTCAAAACCCTTCAAAACCACCATCGGTCTGAGGATCGGATACCAGGTGATCGTAAGTGAGGATATTCCGTGAAACTGTGAGTAACGGTTGCCTTTCCAGAGGTCTATACTTTGACATTTTTCATGGAGTCCGGCCCAAACGCCAGAGATGGGCACTCCGCCTGTGGGCGCACCATTTACATTTTTATATTATGTGTGTTGATTGAAAATGTGTGTTGATTGAAAATCACAATTGACACAGATTTTAATAAAATAAATTTAACTCTTACAAATACACGAGATTGACAGAAAATATGGCTTACATACGTACCATTATATGTCATAAACAAACATTGAAACGTGATTGATTTTCTTTAATTCAATTCTTTGTACGAGAATATAGGTTACCGATCATACTTTCCACCATTTGATGTGAACGCAAAGAAAGGTGTTCTTGCTCTAGTTTCAAAGTTCGATTGGAAAGTGGTGCCAGATTAATACAAGATGTGTGCGTTTTCACTGACTTGAATACAACAGCGACTACAACACATATTCAAAAACTAGGGCCGCACGAGATTAAATATCCGTGGAAATTACAAATTAAACTGGTCAATAGGAATTTATTATTGTTGATGGGCGATGTACGGTATCCAAAATAACATAGAAAAGGTTAAAACAAAGACAAAACAAAAATAAGCGTTCAAAGTTGGTAATGACACCCACAAGAAAGCATCTGACAGGTGCCACGGGATTAATAGAATTACAGTTTCTCAAAAGCTCTCAGAAATTATACAAAAGTGGCACACACAAAATCGTTACCACCGAAATGGTTTGTTACCAGTCCAAACATTATGATTAATTTAAATTCCATTAAAGGCCACAACTTATCCACCATTTTTGTGACTCCTCATTTAGGGAAAGCATCACATTTCAAACGCCATCACTGTTTTGGCTCTGACGTCGTCTGCTACACCTAGTTTTTATTTAGTGGTGTTTACCGGAGTAAGAAATGTAGGTGAATTTCTAATTGGTCTATTTTAAAGGGGATGGCCCGATTTAAGGATATGAAGTTTCATCTTGTAGATTGACCTGCACCCCAAAACCACATCTGTAAAGTTTCGCGCGATATTTCAATCCGTTTTGCTGTGAGAGTTAAAAACGTGATTTTGGAAGCCCATAGCGATTTGTAAAATTTAAATATGGTCGACCAAAAATGGGCACATTTTCGCTCATAACTTCCCAACGAAATATCCTTTTGACCTAAAATTTCCAGTGGTAAATGAGAAAATAGTCGCTTTCTTCCGATACCAAAATTTTGACCACTTCAGGTAAAATCTGGGGCCTTTGGGGACGAAGCGATTAGCGATCGGGCCATGGACCTTTAAAGATATACAGCTCACCTTCATATCCCAATACTCTCTTCAAAAACCTGTCATTTTTGTTGAGTATATATTCTGCATTCGTACTCTGTAAGTTTACGTTTATTTTGAATAATAACGTCCTTGGCAATCTTTTAGTAGACAACATAGCATTAATCAGTACTTTGAGTAATAGCTTGATTACATAACAATGTTTTATATAATAAAATAAAAGAACAACTGAGAGACATTCTTTGAAATCAGTTTTTGATTCAATTTTAAAATGAGGTGATGGAACTAAAGGCTGTTATTTCAATTCATTATGCTTGTGATGATTGTTCCTTACTGATCGAAGAAAGCCGCCTGGCTGTTTATGTTGAATTTTAATCTACCGCCTAACTTCGGGTGGTGATTTAATGCTGCCCAAGGGCTTTAAAGAGGAAAAACAGCAAAGAAAAAAGAAATAAACATACAATAACTAACCGATACTACAATCACTTTCACTATTTTGAAAACGATTTGTGTGTCCTAGAATAGAATATTTGTGATTTTGCTAAAAATAAACTAGATTCATATTCGTTATTTCCATAGTTGATTACATACTACGGTTGCGGTGTTAATCTATCCAGCACCTATCAGATCAATACAATTAAACATGTCCATAAAAATAACAAAGTAGTTATTGCCCTGGTATGTGAGTTGCTGACCATGACTTCTATGTACACCTGAGATATTAATCACTGGCAACCCTGTCAGATCAATTCTTTAAACAAATCTACCGAAAACACCAATGCCAATTGTATGCCCTGGTTCTGTGAGTTGTTGACTATGACTAACAGGTTAAGGTGTTAATCGACCTAGAACGTGTCAGATCAATAAGCTTTAAACGCTGTCTATTTATAAAAAACAATACAGCATTTTGAGCTGCGAACCACGCGCTTTTCAAAATCTGCTAAGACAATTTGTGGCAGTGATGTCACAGCTACCGAGTTAATTCAACGAGTAAAAGTATAGTAATATTAAATTCTCATCGCAGTTTCCTACACAAAATAGTGAGTCCATCTTAGAGCAATTCCGTGACCGTGGAGACAGAGCAATTATTTTCTCATTGAATTTGTTCTTCTATGAAGGTTAATGAACAAATTTAGCGGGCGGAATTGATAGCATGGGGATAATCCTGCAATTGACAGGGGGAAATAAAAAAAATGCGTGGATTGCTGTAAAAGGTAACCGAAGTTTTCATCTTGTTACAAAGGAAAAAGAATGTATAGTTTGTACTACCTACAAAGTAATTTTATAGAGCTATAAGTCAAAAACGTCAAAGGTCATTAACAAGGTTAATCGTTACATGCCTCCGATTTCTTTAAAATTAGGGTGAAATTGATCATTTCCTCAAGACTGCAACAAATATTTGCACTTTCGAACATAGTTCTAAAATTCAAGGATCAATTGAGGTCAATGGCATTTAACAGAATCCCCATTCTTAGAAGTTTGGGGGAGAAGGTTCGAAGATGTTTTTCTATAGTTGAAGGGTGCTGAATCAATTTTTGCACATTCTCCCACTAAATTATGTTGATTAATGTTCTCAATGCGTACTTGATTGTAATCAGCCTCTATTTAGAAAATAGTTGCGTCACTACTCATCATTGCTACTTAAATCACTATCACTCATTTTTTTCCAATTTCAAAATGCCCATTTTGTCTCCATCGTGACAAACTTAGCCACTTACCAGGGGGGTTCTTTCTAGATACTGAGCTTCTAGATGCCCATTAATTGTCCAATAAAACTATCGTCCGCCTCTAAGCGTAATTCACCTAAAAACCATGGTTCTCATGATTAATTAAATCAATTCAAACTAAAGATAGATTATCCAAAAAATAACATTTACAACCTATTATAGATAATAACTAAAATACCAAAAAAATACACCAAAACACCAAATACCATAATCACCTGAATTCATTATTGCGTTATAGTAAAAAAAAAAACACACCTTATAAATTGAAAATAATAAGGATAGACTAAGGACATGCAATATTACTCATTTGGCCGCAATAAGAAAGTTAAATCTCCCGATTTCTTAACTATAATAATGGCGAAAGATCACTAATGATGGGCCATTGCTGAAAACTTCAACCATTTCTTTGCCAATATATGTAGGCAATCTTGTCAGATAAATTCCCGAACGAACGGATAACTTTAAATCCCCACTCTCAATTTACACAACAATCGCAGTAGTTTGTTTTTATTTCCCACCCTCTCCTGATGAAACCTTGAAATTAACATCAAAGTTGAAAAGTAGCAATAGCAGTGCATTTCAACGACATAAGCAATAATCTCCTAAAACAGACCAATCCCATCCATTGAATAGACTGGTACTTGCACGTTTTTAACTCTTCACTTACATTTGGATATGTCCCCAATCTTTTAAAACAAGCTAAACGTGACTCCAATCTTTAAAGCAGGTGACAAGCATGATTTTTTTATTTACAAGCCCTATCTATATTTTGCGTCTATTTCTTGAAACCTTCTGAAAGGTTATCTACGAACGCATTTATAACTTAATTAACTCAGTATACAATTCAGTCCCTCTCATCAATTTGGTTTTAGACATAACAGTTCAATGATTGGATTGGGAGTACCTAAATGACAGACATCAACGAGTTCTATTTAATAACACCATTTCTGAACCAGCTTCAACCACTTGTCGAGTTCCCCAAGACTGTATTCCTGGGACACTTGTATTTCATTATATGGTAATGACCTCCCACTCTGCTCTAATATACCCACTTCATCCGTTGCATTTACGACACAAATAAATCTTCTCCTATCCAGATCCTATAACACTTGAACAAATAATACATAAGAACTTTTGGTATTGTTTTTTGTCCATATATTATAACTCCTGTAAGTTTATTTGAAGAGGTCACTGCACCCTCACGCTCTGCGTTGCAGCCACTTTGCATTTACATAGCTTAGTTTATATACCCCAGTTGCCAATTACAGTGTTAATATTAATTACACTTTATTTATCCACATATCGTATATTGGCTATTTACATTTTTGTATTGCATAGTTACTGTATTTTGCTTTTGAATAAAATTTGCTTGATGATTGATTAACCCAAGAGCACCAATGTTGCTAAAGCTTCATAAGAAAAGTATGTTGGAGCTTGAGTGGGCTTAGTGGTTTGATTTTTTGGTTGTTAAGCAATAACAGCACATTTTTTAGAGTAGCCCCAACTTTCAAAC